>JAJPUD010015026.1:13815-33664 GCA_023553655.1 Myrmecobius fasciatus
TTTTTTTTTTTTTTTTTGCGCAGTAAGGTAACTGTATAGATATGTATACATATATTGGATTTCTCATATAATTCAACATATTTAACATGTATTAGACTACCTGTCATGTTGGTGTGGGGGTAGAGGGAAGGAGGGAAAATTTGAAACAATTTTTTTTTGCAAAGGTAATGTAGAAACAATTACTTATATGTTCTGTAAATAAAAAGCTTTAATTAAAAAAAAAAATTAAAAATTCACTTTCTCCTGAGTTTGAACCAAATCTTTATCCTCATAATAATTATCATTTGTCAGGGTTTTTCTCTTTTTGCTTATTCATTAATTGGTATTATTATTTTTAGTGGTTGTTATTATAGTCTGATTCCTTGCTTTTCCCCTCCTAAGCTCTGTCTTAGTCATTCCTCTATACCTCTAAGCCAATGCTAGGCATGGCTAAAGATCTCAGCAATGCTATTTCCATAAATACACTTGCTCCCTAAGGTTCCTCCCTTGATTGCAGACTCCAGCCCAATCCTTCTCCCTGGAACTGGAATTAATTATTTTGCTTCCTGCAAATGTCCACAGCTACTCTCTGCTACTATATTCACCAGTTATGCAGCATTTCCCCCCACCCACAAATACAGGCAGGTCAGCACACTTGGGCCTGACATCTGACACTCATCAATGATGCTTTGTTACTTTAATCTTATCCTGTTTAGCAGTCTGATCCCTACACTCTCAGTAGAGTAATAATTAGTGAGGATGAAATTGCCACCCAACCCAGTTGCCCTCAGAGCTTTTTTTTGTTGATTTAATAGATTTCCTAATGGTTTTTGTACTTAAATGAAACCAAACACGGTAAGTCAGATCATTTCCAAGATTTTCTCAGTTTGCTTCAGGAGGACAATTGTTTTAGCCTAACTTTAAAGTATTTTGGCCCCTCAAAATTATTGTTGATATATTTTGCCTTTTACAGGAGAATTTTGGAGATGCCATTAATTCCTGTCTTATTGTGCAATGTTCCCAGAGTCTTTTGTAAATAATTATTTTATGCTTTAATAAGATTCTTTATTCTCATAGTAGCTGTCATTATTAGAAAATATTGTGTAAGATGAGATAATCAATGATTTATTGGTTAAAGATATTGATTCACCTTAATAGTCAATATTTTTTGAAATAAATAAAAGAGGATAATCCAAGATGGTGAAATAAAGGCAAGCCTGAACTCTCCCCTAGAACCATGGAAATATCTTTAAATGTTGACACTAAACAAATGTTACAGCATTAGAACCTACAAAATGATGAAGTGAAACAATTTTCCCTTCTAGGACAATTTGGAAGGATGGCAGAAAAGGTCAGTTAAACTAGGGTGAAAGTAGAGCCCTCTGGAACAGCTGTGTCAGCACAGCCCCAGCCCTAGCAAACCAAGAACAGACCTCAGGGCAACTGATTCAGTGCAGCAATGGCAGTTTCCAGACATCTCAGTCATAGGCACCAAAGAAAACTTAGATGGTCAGCAGGAAAGGCTTGTCACACCTGGATGAGAGTGGACCATTGTTCCATGTGTACCAAGCCAGAATATATCTGGCCCCAGTAAATTAGAGTCACTAAATCAGCAGCAGCAATGGTAGCTTCTAGAGCTCTCAGCTCACACACAGTAAGGAGATCAGACACCTGATCAGAAGGGGACTACAAGGGTGTCTTTACTAACATTGAGGTGAGATTCTGTTCCTTTTCTCATGCTTGAATCCCAGTTGCTGTCTTGTCACTCCCAGGGCCAGGATGAAAATTAGCATATCAGAGCTTGCAGCTACCAATTGGGTGGTGACATTCTTTATAGGCCAAGGGTAGAAAAGAATGTTTGCAGTCACTGAGAAATCAGAGCACAAGCCAAGAGGGTAGTAAACAAATCTTTCTTCCATCTTGGATGAAATGAACACTTAGAGATTCCCAAAAGTATTTCAGAAAACATTTGAATTAAACTCCAGAAGTTTGTACATGCACCCTCCACCCAGGAAGCAGAGTCCTACTTTAATAAAGAGATAAAAGTCAAGTAATAGGCTGGAGAAATGAGCCAACAACAGAAAATGATTCTGATCATAGATGGAGACAAGAAGGCCTGGAGGAGCTAAAAGGCAGAGATTGATATATTCTCCAATCCCTGTAAGAAATTAAAGTTCTATCTGGTCTCAGACACTTAACATTCCCTAGCTGTGTGACCCTGGGCAAGTCACTTAACCTCAATTGCCTCAGCAAAAAGCAAAAAAAAAAAAAGAAATTGAAGTTCTAATAACTCAAATTCATATCAATAGGTCACATTCCCTTACAGCTCAAAGTAGCTATTATCTTATCTTTGTCCCTAAGTAGTTCTCTGCATACAATCCCAAAAGGGATTTATAAGAAGCAAAGGACTAATGCCAAAGGCAATTTGCTTAATGAAGAAAAGGTATTTTGAACTTGAAAAAAAAATCAGAGAAGTTAACCAGAAACTCTATGACTTGTGGGAAACTGACAACCACAAACATATTACTCTATAGAGATCATAGAAGAGAAAATTTCAACAATCCTACATTAAATGGAATTGTCCTAGCTTTAGAATTCAAGCTAAACAAATCACTGAAATACTTTAATTGAATCAAGTAAGAACATTATATCATAATAAGAGACTAGTGACTAAGTTGTCTGCCCAGTTTAACCCAGCCCAATAGATCATAGCAAACAGTTCAGTTCTAAAACATCTGCCTAATAGCCAGAGAATTAATCTTCAAAGCCTGTTCCTAATCATATAAAGAGCTGAGTGACAATACCAAGTGCTCATGCATTATGCCTGATTGAGCCTATCACACAGAGAATCACAGAGAGAAATCAAAACAACAGCCAAACTCAATTTTACTCAGCTTAGCAAAGTCCCCTATTCAGTGCAAACACTGTTCCCTTTAACAAATTAGCCAAAATTGAGTGATTCATGTCACATCCTTCAGAAAATTTCTTAGCACTATCAACTGAAATAAACAATATTGAGATCCTATATTTTAAGACTTAAGAATTGTTTGGCCATAAATATTCCCTATAGAAATTTCTAGTCTCTACTTTATTTTAAACACATGCCAACTCTTCTACGTACAGATTTTTTCTATGTGAATTTTTGGTAGAAAATGCTTCTATTTTGGGGGCAGCTAGGTGGCACAGTGGTTAGAGCACCAGCCCTGAAGTCAGGAGGACCTGAGTTCAAATCTGGTCTCAGACACTTCCTAGCTGTGTGACTCTGGGCAAGTCACTTAACCCCAATTGTCTCAGCAAAAAGCAAAAAAAAAAAAAAAAAAAAAAAAGAAAGAAAATGCTCCTATTTTTATGGGCAGAGGGAAGGTGTGTAACTATTCTTCTTTTTATCTTCCTGGAGGAAATGAGATTACTAAGGAATTAAGTGTCTTGTGACTGCTTTTAATGCTGGAAACTGGTAGGTGCTAATATACTCTTGTTGAGAAGATCTTCAAATGAGTAGCAGTGTATTATTGTGTTGTGAGAATTAGGCTCAGGGATAAGGTTATTACACAATTTATAGATTTATTGAATCTAAAAGATCCATTTAAACTCCACAACAATGTTCCCACATTAACTATGAAAAAAAAAAAAAAGATTTAAAGCTGACTTGGATTTGTTAGGTAAAACAGAAAATATATCAGAGTCCAAAATAAACAATTCGAATATCATGTACCCAGAGTCAAGATCACACAAGATTTAACAGTTTTACGTTAAGAGAAGAGAGAGTTTGAAATATATTATTTTAGAAGGAAAAGGAGTTAAAATCATGGCAAGGAATAACCTATCCAGCAAAACAGTATAATCCCAAAGGGAAGAAAATGCTTTTTAATGAAATAGAGAACTTAAAAGAATTCCCGAGGGGGGAAACAAAAGCTATATAGAAATTTCATTCAAATAGAAAACTAAAGAGAACAATAAAAAGGTAAAAATGAAAAAGAAATATGATAAGAAGTGATTAAACAAAGTTAAGCTGTTTATATTCCTATATGGAAAAAGATACATATAACTCTTAAGAATTTTATAATTATTGGGACACTGAAAAGGAGTTTACATAGATGGATGGCATGGATATGAGTCAGTTATGTCAGAGTTATGCCAGATAATGAAGGAGTGAAAGAGAGGCATGGAAGGAAAGAGGGAAGATGGCAGAGGTAAACAGTTTACATGTTTTCTTATATAAATGTTTGAAGAGAGGCATGGTAAGTAGGGGTGTGTGTGTGTGTGTGTGTGTGTGTGTGTGTGTGTGTGTGTGTGAATTAAAGACACATACAGACAGAGACAGAGTCAGAAACAAAAAGAAAGAAAGGAAGAACAGAAAAGAAAAAAAATGGATGGGAGGAAAAACACATTTGTAATGATAGCTATGAATGTGAATAGGATAAGTTCACCCATAAAATGAAATCTGTTAGCAGAATAAATTAGAAAGTAGAGTCTAATAATATGTTGTTTACAAGAGACATATTTGCAATAGAAAGACACATACAGAATGAAAATAAAAATCTGAGATAGGATCTAACATGGAAGTAACAACTTCTTTGAAACTTCCAGTTTTCCTGTTGGGGGGAGCAAGGGTGCTCAAACTTTGCTATCATAATCTTATGATAAGTAACAGTCCTAAGTCTAAAAGAATATGTCTAAATGAGATAGATTGATAAAAATAAAAATCAAACTGAAGAACAAGGCTATTTTGATGTTTAAATATTTAGTTAAATTAATCAAATTTCTCATTCTTGCCTAAGTTGCTAAAGAGAACAAAAAATAATAGGACTGGTTATGTTAAGAAGGAATTCCTGAGCAATGGGAATAAAATGTAAATTAAATTCTCAATAAAGTTTTAAAGGTTGTCAGATCTCCTTAAACTTCTAACCACAGAAATGTGTGAGGAAAAATAGAATAAGAGAAAAAG
Organism: Myrmecobius fasciatus; assembly: GCA_023553655.1. Lineage (NCBI taxonomy): Eukaryota > Metazoa > Chordata > Mammalia > Dasyuromorphia > Myrmecobiidae > Myrmecobius > Myrmecobius fasciatus. The sequence continues at coordinate 18,740 of JAJPUD010015026.1, forward strand.
AACATTGTAAAAAAATGATCTTATTCACAACTTTGCCTAGTACCAACACTGCAATGATAGATATGTTGGCCTGCACAAGGTAACTAATGATTCTAATATAATTTTCCTGATTATATGATATCTGGATTAATACATTGAAGGTTAGGGGTCATATTTTAGGGAGAATGTTGATAAACATACATGCAGAGGAGGAAAATAGTGATCATTCCATTTGAGAAGAAACTACAGGAACTAGAAATGTTTCACCTAGACAGGAAAAATACAATAATTATGGGGAATGGTACAATTGTTTTCCAGTATTTGATGCTCCATAATTTCAGATGCTTTTGACCTCTATCCAAAGGAAAGTCAGAAAAAATGGCTGTGAGAATATTTTTATTTGATGTTACAAGTACAATTGGTATCATGTTGCTTGACTTCTTAGTGGGGGAATGGAAAGTTGAGAGAGAATTTGGATTGTAAATTTTAAAAAAGAAAAGAATGTAAAAATAAATGATAAAATCAAAAAAAATGAATGTTGAAAACTATCTTTAAGTGTATTTGGAAAAATAAAATACTATTGAGGAAAAAAAATGGTTGGAACTTATAAAGAAACCAACTTAGGCTACATAGAAGAATAATCATTCTAACAATTAAAATTATCCAAAAGTAGAATTGTTTATTTGGAAATTAAAGTAGGGACTACTTTCCCTATGAAGCTAAGAAGAAAAGTCCAATCTCTATTTCACATGATAGTTCTTCAAATTCTTCTACATGGGAACATTAGAAAATCTTTAAAGATACCATGATAAAAGTAGAGCAGATAAATTAATGCCTATGTTCAGTGTTTGTAGTGTGTTTGTGTATGTTTGTATTTGTGTGTGTGTGTGTGTGTGTGTGTGTGTGTGTGTGAGTGAGAGAGAGAGAGAGAGAGAGAGAGAGAGAGAGAGAGAGAATGTTAACCTTTTCCAAGTTCCATTCCTGTAGTCCAATTCAGTCTGTTTTTTATGGAAGTTTCATAGGTTTGCATTGGGCTTTTACTATCTTACATTTGTTAGTATTACATTTAATTCCCAATGTATTAGCCTATTTACAAATCAAATTCAAATTTCTTTTAAATTCTCCTTGCTTCAGCATATTCATTCAGTTTCTTTCATTGTTTTATATCTGTAACGTGTAACTAAAATACAGTTGTTCTTGGTAACTACTGATTATTGTTATGAATGAAGAGGGTGAAAATGTAACAAATAGACATCTAATAACACTTTCTATGGTTTACAACAGTGTTTTATGCAAAGCCTATAACCCACCTTTGAATTTTTTGTTTAATCCATTGTGTATTCATTCAAAATCCCATGTGGAATTAACTCATAGTTGGAGTTTGGGTAGCAATTTGCCATCTAAAATGGTAGCAAAGATTTTACAGTAATATAGTTATATCTCAGTGTCTGCATACATAGTCATCAGCAATTTCATTTTATTTTCTTCTTATGCAAATGACTCTCCCAACTGTCACTATCTTATAAAATACAATGTCTAATAAATAACATACTAAAATAATTATCTTTTTTATTAATATATATTTTGGACAGAAACATGTTTTCATTTATTATGCTATGAAAACCATATGCAAATATAATTTTTAAAAAATTTAAATCCTAGGAGGAAGATGGCAGAGTGAAGCCAGGAAGCTGCCCAGACTTTCCCAGTTTCCCTCAAAGACCATGTTAAAACAAGCCTTTGAACAGAACCTAATGTAATGAAATCACTCTCCACCTGAAGATAGATTGAATGGGCTTCATGAGAAGTCATACTCATTGGGGAGAAAAAGGTGTTCAGCAAAGCTCAGGTAGAGTCTGGGAAAGACAGTGACAAGATCTTACACATAGCAGATAAGCAACTGAGACCCTTGACCCTGGCAAACCAGTGGAACAGCCCTTAGTACCAGCTCAGAAGGCAAATTCTGGGAAACCAGTCCTGAAAAGAGCAGGTAAAACTATCCCTTGCATACATAAGGGTCAGAGCTGCACTGGAAACTTTGGGCAGGGTGCTCTTTATACCAGAAGCAGACCTCAACCATAAAAATAATTTTTATAAAAGGAAATACCAAAAAAAAAAAACAAAAGAAAATGAGCAAGAAATGGAAAAGAACCTTGACCATACAAAACTACTGTGGTGACAAGGAAGACCAAAACATGAAGTCAGATGAGGACAGAATGTCTACAGAGGATATCAGAAAGAGTGATAGGAATTGTTCTCAAGTCCAAAGAGGCTTTGTGGAAGTATTCATAAAATGATTTCAAAGGCAAGTAAGAGAGGAAGAAGAAATGAGAGGTATTCAGGAGAAAGTCAACAGTTTGGAAAATGAAGGAAATTCTTTAAAAAATATAATTGGCCAAATATTAAAAAAAATTACTGAAGAAAATGACACATTGAAAAGTATCCTTAATCAAATGAAAAAAAAAAAAAGATACAAAACCTAACCGAAGAAAATCACACATTAAATACTGGAATGGGACAAATGGAAGCTAATGACTATATAAGACATCAAAAATCCACCAAACTACAAAAATGAAAAATTGGGGAAAATGTGTAAAATACCTGATTAGAAAAACAGCCATCTTGGAAAATAGGTTTTAGAGAGAAAATTTCAAAATTATTGGTCTACCTGTAGGTCACAATGGGAAAAAAAAAGATTCTGGAGAACATTCTTCAAGAGATTATCAAGAACTGTCCCAATATATTGAAACAAAGAGGGAAATAGTCACTGAAAGAATCCATTGATCACCTCAGGAGATAGATTTCATGAAGAAAACTTCCAGGAACATTGTTGCAAAACTACAGAAGTATAATCACAAGTAAAAAAAAAATATTGCAAGCAGCTGGATAAAAGCAATTTAAGTATCAAGGAGCAATAATCAGGATTACCCAGGATCTGGCAGCATCTACAATAAATAGTTGTAGGACCTTGAATTCTATGTTCCAGAAGAAAAAAGACCTGTGGTTACAACCAAGAATTAAGTACCCAGCTAGACTTAGCACTATCTTTCAAGTGTGGAGATAATGCTCAATTAAATAAAAGACTTTCAATCATTTCTTTTTTATTATTGAAGCTTTTTATTTGCATAACATATGTATGGGTAGTTTCTCAGCATTGATCTTTACAAAGCTTTCCATTACAAATTTTACCCCCAGTCCCTTCCCCTCCCCTAGATGGCAGGAAGTCTATTACATGTTAATAATGCTAAAATACTTGACAAGTTGTTGTGCAAGAAAAATCCTGTCTACAAAAGAAAAAAAAAAGGATCAGAGAAAGAAACACAATGCAAGCAAACATCAATAGAGAGCATGAAAATGTTATGTTGTGGTCCACATTCCATATCTCTCTCTCTGGGTATATATATGGCTTTCTTCACTGAACAATTGGAACTGGTTTGAGGCATTTCTTTGTTGCAGAGAGCCATGTACATCAGAATTGATCATCATATAGTATGGTTTTTGCCGCATATAATGATCTCCTGGTTCTGCTCGTTTCACTCAGCATCAGTTCATGCAAGTCTCTCCAGGCCTCTCTGAAATCGTCCTGCTGGTCATTTCTTACAGAGCAATAATATTCCATAACATTCATATACCACAATTTATTCAGCCACTCTCCAATTGATGGGCATCCCTTCAGTTTCCAGTTTCTAGCCACTACAAAAAGGGTGCCACAAACATTCTTGCACAGGTGGGTCCCTTTCCTTCCTCTAAGATCTCTTTGGGATATAGGCCCAGTAGAAATACGGCTGGGTCAAAGGGTATGCAGAATTTGATAACTTTTTGAGCATAGCTCCAAATTGCTCTCCAGAATGGTTGGATCCATTCACGGTTCCACCAACAATGGATTAGTGTCCCAGCTTTCCCACATCCCTCCAGCATTCATCATTATCTTTTCCTGTCATTTTAGCCAATCTGACAGGTGGACTTTCATTCATTTCTATTGAAGAAACCATAACTAAATAGAAACTTTGACTTTCAAAAAAAGCACTCAAGAGAAATATAGAGAGGTAAATAGAGAATACACACACACACACACACACACACAAACATGCACATGCATATACACATATATATGTATATATATATATATATATATACATATATATATATATATAATTTAAGAGTTAAACTATTTGCAACCCTTGATGGGAAAATGATATATGTAACTTGAGAATTATATCTGTTTTTGGGGCAATTAGACCTATCACATGGACACAGGATGTAGTTGTGAATGGACCCTGTTGTGATTTCAAGGAAAAAAAAAAGAAAATAAGTGGTGGAAAAAGAACTGCAGGGGAGAAGAGGAAAGGAGAGATATAATGGCACAAATTAATTCTCATGAAGAGCCACAAAAGATCTGTTACAATAGAAGGAAAGAAGGGAGGGAGGTGTGCATATCTGAAGTTTGTTCTCATCATTTGTAGGTTAGATAGAATAATTTAATCATTCAGTTGGGTATAGAGATTTGTATAACGTTATAAAGAATTAGGAGGAGAAAGGAGAAAGAAAAGGAAGAGGATGATAGAAAAAAGGACAGAAACACTAGGAGAAAATGATAAGAGAAGGTTTGGAGCAGTAATACAAGGTGGGTCTTATAGAAATGGGAAGGGTTAAAAACAAAACAATGCTAATGAGAGAAAGGGTAGAGAGAGCGAAAGCAGAAGTATATACAAAAATGAAAATGGTGAACTTACTACAATGAAAAAGAAATTAAAACACTACTTTAAAGCCTTTTTGCCCAACTGTATAACAGCAAGTCTTATAATCTAATCAAAATTGATAATATTTACAAAAATATAAATTGCCCTGATTAAAAGAAGATGAAATAAATACTCAAATAATCCCATATTAGAAAAAAGAAATAGAACAAGCCATGAATGATCTCCCTAATAAAAAAATCTCCAGGATCAGATGGATTTACAAGGGAATTCTATGAAATTTTTTTTTTAATTAAAAGCTTTTTATTTACAAAACATGAGTGATTTTTCTACATTGACCTTTGCAAAAAACTTTTTTTTTGTTCCAAGGTTTTCCCTTCCTTCCCCCCACCCCCACCCCTATATGACAGGTAATCTAATACATGCTAAACATGATAAACTATATGACAAATCCAATACATGTATACATATCTATACAGTTATCTTACTGCACAAGAAACATCAGATCTAGAAAGAGAGAAGAAAAAAAAAAACAACCTAAGACGGAAAACAAAATGCATGGAAATATTCACAGAAAGCGTTAAAATGCTATGTTGTGGTCCACACTCAGTTCCCTCAGGCCTCTCTCTGGATGTATATAACTATCTTCCTCACTGAACAATAGGAACTGGTTTGAATCACATCATTGTTGAAAAGAACCATGTCCATCAGAATTGATCATCATATAGTCTTGCTGCTGTGTATGATGTTCTCCTGGTTCTGCTGATTTCGCTCAGCATTAGTTCATGCAAGTCTCTCCAGGCCTCTCTAAAATCATCCTGCTGGCCATTTCTTCCTGAACAATAATATTCCATGACATTCATATACCATAATTTATTCAGCCATTCTCCAATTGATGGGCATCCTTTCAATTTTGAGTTTCTTGCCACTATAAAAAGGGCTGCCCCAAACATTTTTGCTCATGTGGTTCCCTTTCCCTCCTTTAAAATCTCTTTGGGATATAGGCCCAGTAGAAATACTGCTGGGTCAAATGGTATGCACAGTTTGATAACTTTTTGAGCATAGTATGAAACTTTTAAAGGATAATCAAATCTAATATATTTAAGGTTATAAATTTTTCCATCAGGAAAAACTTCCTAACAACACAAGGTATGAAAAAGTAGAATGAAAAGTATTTTCAAAAGTGGGTAGTGTTTTCTTTCATGCATTTCTTCAAGTAGAGAAAGTATGATCACTTATTCAATATGCTGAAATGGTTATTCCTTCTATGAATGAAAGAATGTATTCATAAATGTATGAACAAAAAAAGTTACATGCGTATAATGTGCCATTACTTTGACAAGTATAAGAGATATAAGTAAAAAAGTCTACATGGATTTTGCATTCAAGGAGTTCACAATCTAATTAGGAGAAATAGCGCATAAAAGTAGGTTCAGTTACTGATGAAGTTTTGAAATATTCCAAGCGTTCTGGAGAGCAATTTGGAACTATATTCAAAGGGCTGCAAAATTGTGTATACCCTTTGACCCAGCCACTACTGGTTCTGTATCCCAAGGAAATCATAAATGAGGGAAAAGGAGCCACAAGTAAAAAAAAAAAAAAGTAGCAGCTCTTTCTGTGGTAGCAAAGAATTGGAAGATGAGTAGCTATCCATCAATTGCTCAATGGCTACATAAGTTTTGGTATATGAAGTAATGAAATATTATTGTTTTATTGAAAATGATGAACAAGTTGATTTTAGAAAGGCCTGGAAAAACTTACATGAACTGATACTAAGTGAAACAAATAGAACCAGGAGTACATTATACACAGTAACAGCAAGATTGTATAATGACCAACTATGAAAAGAGTTCTCCTTAGTGATACAATGGTCCAAGGCAACTGCAATAAATTTTGGTTAGAAAACTCCATCTGCATCAAGAAAAATAACTGTAGAAAATGAATGTAAATCAATACAGGTGTTTTTAATTTGTTCTTTTTCTAGTTTTTTAAGTTGCAAGTCCAATTCATTGATTTTCTCTTTCTCTATTTTATTCAAATAAGCATCTAGAGATATAAAATTTCCCCTTATTACCACTTTGACTGCATCCCACAAATTTTGGTATGTTGTTTCATTATTGTGATTCTCTTGGATGAAATTTGTAATTGTGTCTGTAATTTGCTGTTTCACCTATTCTTTCTTTAGGATGAGATTATTTAGTTTCCAATTGCTTTTTGGTCTATTTTCTCTTGACCTTCTATTGCATGTGATTTTTATTGCATTATGATATGAAAAATGCATTTACAATTTCTGCCTTTTTGCATTTGATTTTGAGGTTTTTATGTCCTAACACATGGTCAATTTTTGTATAAGTTCTGTGAGTCATTGAGAAAAAAAGTAAACACCTTTCTGTTCCCATTTAATTTCCTCAAAAGATATATCATACCTAACTTTTCTAACATTTTGTTTAACTCCTTAATTTCTTTCTTATTTATTTTGTGTTTTGATTTAGCTAGTTCTGAGAGAACAATTTTGAGATCCTCCACTATTATAGTTTTGCTCTCTATTTCTTCTTGAATCTCTATGAACTTTTCCTCTAGGAATTTCCATGCTATACTACATGAAGTATATATGTTTAGTATTGATATTGCTTCATTATCCATGGTACCTTTAGTAAGATGTAGTGTCCTTTCTTGTCTCTTTTAATTAGATCTATTTTTGCTTTTACTTGATCTGAGATCAGGATAGCTACTACTGCTTTTATTTTTATTATTATTTTTATTTTTTTTTGTTCACCTGAAGCAAAATAGATTCTGTTTAAATGTGTTTCTTGTAAATAACATATTGTTGGATTCTGGCTGTTAATCCAGTCTGCTATGCACTTCTGCTTTATGAGAGACTTCATCCCATTCATATTCACAGTTAATGTAACTAATTCTGTATTACCTGCCATCTTATTTACCTTAGGATGTGCTTTTATCTTTCCTATCCCCCTTCCCTCCTCCCCAGGATTTTGCTTTTAATGACCACCTCCCTCAAACAGTCCTTCCCTTTTAGAGCCGCACTCCCTTTTTCCCCCAATTCTGTTTTTCTTTCTGTTAGTCTTTCCCTTTCTTTTCCCCCTTCTCCCTTTATTCTTCATAAGGTGAGACAAGTTTCTTAGTGATACCAAATACATCTATTATTCTCTCAGAGCTAAAATCTGATGAGATTAAGATTAACATAATGCTTATCCTACTCCCTTCTTTCTTTCAATTATAATAAGTTTTTCTTGCCTCTTTGTGTGATGTAATTTCCCTTGTTTTAACTCCTTTTCCTTCTTCTTCTAGTGTGATCCATTATCTACCTCTAATTGCTTTTTCATATTATCATTATAAAATAACCCATACTTCTAAGTATTGTGTAAGTCTTATTTCTTTTTTGTTCCTGTAGTAATTTCTCTCTTAATTACTATATCTAAGCTTTCTTGAAATATCACAAGTTTTGTTTCCTACAAGAAGCTTCCAATAAATAGTGACCACTCACTCTTCAAATTAAGTTAGATTTCCTCATTCATGCATATGTATATAAACACTATATGTTTATATATATATATGTATTTGTGAATATATTTGTGTATATGCGTGTGTGTGTGTAGATATAGATAGCTATCCCTTACTGCAATTTAACTTCCTTGAGGACAGGAACTGCATTTTATATTGCACCCTCTATTACCTCTATAAGTCAGCACCATGTTTTGTCCATAATGTGTGTGTATGTATATGTGTGTGTGTTTGTAAATTATGTTTGATAATATGATAAAATTTCTAGCATTTTATAAACTAATGTTCTCATGACTTAAAACAAGAAACTGTAGTATTAATTTTAATTGCTTATAATAGAGTAAAAATAAGTAATAAAGATAAGAAATTTTTCTCCCTAAAATTTCAAGTCACTAATTTTACTTTCTAAATAGAATGTGAATAATCTGTGTTATAGATAATAGCTCCTCAAATATTTAATGAGAGATATACCACATCCTTCTTTCTCTTGCAAATAATTGTTCTCTTTTTTTTTTGGCTTGAAATTAGGTTACAGAAAATTTCAGTGGTGGAGCCAAGATGGTGGAGTGAAAATGTGACTCTCCGTGTCCTCCTCCGATCTTCTCTGAAATCTACAATAAAATAAGCCTCTGTACTGATCTTCAAGTCAACGAATCCAGAAATATATGGACACTGCTTCCAGTTACCTCTGAAGAACTTCATATCAGGTCTGTTTTACTTGGACAGAGGGATAAACAGTTTACTCAGTGCAACTCAGAAGTGAGGTTGGGACTCAGCTCAGTGTGGCAGAAACTCCAGACTCCAAACTCCAAACAACTGGAGTATATCTGAGGCACTTGGGACACTCTGCCCTGACTGGGGGCAGGTGTTCTGACAGACTTGCCTTGTTTAAGAAGTAATTCAGATTTAGACCTAGCCCCCACTGGCAGAGCACCTTAAGTTAATTAACTGGATTGCCCCAGGGCAAATTACCACAGCCGCCGCTTTTCTAGCCTTAGAGACACTGTCTAAAAAAAGGAAGAAGCAAAAGAGAGCTCTCACCATAGATAGCTTCTATCCAGAGAAAGAAGAGCAGACCGCAGATCCTGAGGTTCATTCAGACAAAACTCCAGAGGAGGTCAGCAAGAACGATCACTGGTCCCCTTTTCAAAAGGCCTTTCTGGAAGATTGAATAAAGAATCTCAAAAGACAGCTGGAGGATAAGTGGGAAAATAAAGTGAAATCAGTGCAAGATGGATATAATGCCCTGCAAAAGAGATATGAAAAAGACACTAATTTATTGATAAATAAAATTAGTCGGGAGGCGGAGTGAAAAGGTGACTTTCTGCCTCTCCTCCGATTTTCTCTCAAATCAACAATAAAATAAGCCTCTGAACTGATCTTCAAGTCAACGAACTCAGAAATATTTGGACACTGCTCTCTGGATAACTTCATATCAGGTTAGTCGGACTCAGACAGAGAGATAAATAGATGACTCCTGTGTAGGCTGGAAGTGAGGGTGGGACTCAGCTCAGCTCATTGTGGTAGAAATTCCAAACTCCAAACTCCAAATTCCAAACACCTGGAGTTAATCTGAGGCAATCTGAGGCACTCTGCCCGGATTGGGGGCAGGTGTTCTGGCAGACTTGCCTTGTTTAAGGAGTAATTCAGACTTAGTCCTAGCCCCCACCGGCCCAGCACCTTAAGTCAACTCACCGAAGTGCCCCAGGGCAAAGCTTTTTGCAGCCGCTGTTTTTTTTTTTCCCTACCTTAAAGAGATATCCACACTGTCTTAAAAAAAAATGATGAAGAAGCAAAAGAGAGCTCTCACCATAGACAGCTTTTATAAAGCAAAAGAAGAGATGATCACCCCAGATCCAGAGGTTCCTTTAGACAAAAATCCAGAGAAAATCAGCAAGGACCATCACTGGTCCCCTTTTTAAAAGGCCTTCTTGGAAGATTGCATAAAGAACCTCAAAAGAGAGCTGGAGGATAAATGGGAAAATAAACTGAAATCAGTGCAAGAAGGATATGATGCCCTGCAAAATAGATATGAAAAAGACACCAATTTATTGAAAAATAAAATTAGTGAAGTGGAAAAAGAGTGCAATGAACAAATTGGCCAGTTACAAAAGGAGCTTAAAAAGGTAACTGAAGAAAACAACACTTTAAAAATAAGAATTGAACAAATGCAAATGAATGACTCAAAAAGACTTCAAGAATCAGTCAAACAAAAACAAAAAAATGAAAAAATAGAAGAAAATATGAAATATCTCATAGGAAAAACAACTGACTTGAAAAATAGATCTAGGAGAGACAATCTAAGGATTATTGGACTTCCTGAAAGCCATGATGAAAAAAAGAATCTAAACACTATATTCCAGGAAATCCTGAAAGAAAACTGCCCTGAGATTGTAGGATCAAAGGGCAAAATCACCATTGAAAGAATTCACCGATCACCTCCTGAAAGAGACCCCAAAATTAAGACCCCAAGGAATATTGTGGCTAAATTTCAGGACTATAGCACCAAGGAACAGATTCTGCTAGCAGCTAGAAAGAAACAATTCAAATACCGGGGATCAATAATTAGAATCACACAGGATCTGTCAGCCTCCACACTGAAGGATTGAAGGGCCTTGAACCAGCTATTCCGAAGGGCAAAGGAACTTGGATTACAACGAAGAATAACCTATCCAGCTAGAATGAGCATTATCCTTCAGGGAAGAAGATGGTCATTCAATGATATAGGTGAATTTCACCTATTTCTAATGAAAAGACCGGATCTGAACAAAAAAATCGACACCCAAACACAGAACTCAAGAGATGAATAAAAAGGTAAAAAGGAAAGGACTCTTGAGAACTTTATTTTTACTAGGGGGATACTTAAATTTTGGGGGTATAATTAGGTAGATATTACTTTCATAACATGAAAAAGAGAACTAGAGGGGAAAAGGTTGTCAAACTGGGGAAAAGAGGGAAAAAGTGGTAAAATAAGATAAACAAAAGAGGTAAAAACAAGGTAAAATCACTTGAAGAGGCAAAGAAAACCTAATATAATTGAGAGAAAGAGGGGAGGGAGATGAGCATTTTGTAAATCCTGCTCTCATCAGGTTGGGCTCTAAAAGTGTATATCAGACATTTGATTTCACATAGAAACTTGTCTGTTCCTAGAGGGAAGTGGGAGGGAAAGGAGGAAAAGTAAGGGACAAACTAATAAAAGGGAAAATAGAAGAATCAGGGGAAAGAAGTAAAAACAGGGGGAGGGGATCTAAAGGGTGGAGTATTGTTTGAGGGAGGGGGTCATCAAAAGCAAAGTACTGAGGAGGGGGGAAGGGAGAAAAGGGAAAGGAAAAGGGAAAACATAACTTGGGGAAATAAGATGGCAGGAAATAAAGAATTAGTTATTCTAACTGTGAATGTGAATGGGATGGACTCTCCCATAAAGCGGAAGCGCATAGCAGACTGGATTAAAAACCAGAATCCCACAATATGTTATCACATATTGTGACAACACAATAACACATCTAAACACATCTAAACACATCTAACACATCAAGAAACACATCTAAAACATAGTGACATATAGGATGAAGGTAAACGGCTGGAGCAGAAAATATCATGCTTCAGGTGAACAAAAAAAAGCAGGGGTAGCAATCCTCATCTCAGATCAAGTAAAAGCCAAGATAGATCTAATCAAAAGAGATAAGGAAGGAAACTATATTTTATTAAAGGGTACCATAGATAATGTAGAAATATCTATACTAAATATATATGCACCAAGTGCAATAGCACACAAATTCCTAGGGGAGAAATTAAGAGAGATGCAAAAAGAAATAGACAGCCAAACAATACTAGTGGGGGATCTCAACCTTGCTCTCTCAGAATTAGATAAATCAAACCACAAAATAAACAAGAAAGAAACTAGGGAGATAAACCAATTGTTAGAAAAGTTAGGTATGATAGATCTATGGAGAAAGTTGAATGGAGACAGTAGGGAGTTTACTTTTTTCTCAGCAGTCCATGGAACCTATACAAAAATTGACCATGTGTTAGGGCATAAAAACCTCAAAATCAAATGCAGAAAGGCAGAAATAGTAAATGCATCCTTTTCAGATCATGATGCAATAAAAATCACATGCAATATAAGGCCAGGAGAAAATAAACCAAAAGCCAATTGGAAATTAAATAATCTAATCCTGAAGAATGAATGGGTGAAATAGCAAGTCATAGACACAATCAATAATTTCATCCATGAGAATGACAATAAGGAGACAACATACCAAAATTTGTGGGATACGACTAAAGCGAGTATAAGGGGCAATTTTATATCTCTAGATGCTTACTTGCATAAAATAGAGAAAGAAAAGATCAATTAATTGGGCTTATTATTAAAAAAAAAAAATAAAAAAAAAAACAAATTAAAAACCCTCCATTAAATACCAAATTGGAAATTCTAAAAGTAAAAGGAGAAATTAATAATATTGAAAATAAGAAAACTATTGAGTTAATAAATAAAACTAAGAGTTGGTTCTATGAAAAAACTAACAAAATAGATAAGCCTTTACTTAATTTGGTAAGAAAAAGGAAAGAGGAAAATCAAATTGTTAGTCTCAGGAATGATAAGGGAGAACTTTCCTCTAATGAAGAGGAAATTAGAGCAATAATTAGGAGTTACTTTGCCCAACTTTATGCCAGTAAGTTTGATAATCTAAATGAAATACAAGAATATCTACAAAAATATAGATTGCCCAGGTTAACAGAAGAGGATATAAATTATTTAAATAGCCCCATATCAGAAAAAGAAATAGAACAAGGTATTAACCAACTCCCTAAGAAAAAATCTCCAGGGCCAGATGGTTTTACACATGAATTCTACCAAGGATTCAAAGAACAATTAATTCCAATACTACACAAACTATTTGAGAAAATAGGGACAGAAGGTATACTGCAAGAATCCTTCTACGAGACCGATATGGTACTGATAGCTAAACTAGGTAGGGTGAAAACAGAGAAAGAAAACTATAGACCAATTTCCCTATTGAATATTGATGCAAAAATTTTAAATAAGATATTAGCAATGAGATTACCGAAAGTCATCCCCAGGATAGTACACTATGACCAAGTAGGATTTATACCAGGGAAGCAGGGCTGGTTCAATATTAGGAAAACTATCAGCATAATTAATTATATTAATAACCAAACTAACAAAACCATATGATTATCTCCATAGATGCAGAACAAGCCTTTGATAAAATCCAACACCCTTTCGTATTAAACACACTAGAGAGTATAGGAATAAATGGGCTTTTGCTTTAAATGATCAGTAGCATCTATTTAAAACCATCAGCAAGCATCATATGTAATGGAGACAAACTAAAACCATTCCCAATCAGATCAGGAGTGAAACAAGGCTGCCCACTGTCACCATTACTATTTAATATTGTATTAGAAATGTTAGCTTTAGCAATAAGAGAAGAACAAGAGATAAAAGGAATCAGAGTAGGTAATGAAGAAACCAAATTATCAGTCTTTGCAGATGACATGATGGTATACTTAGAGAACCCTAGAGACTTAACTAAAAAACTACTAGAAACAATTCACAATTTTAGCAAAGTGGCAGGATTCAAAATTAATCCACATAAATCATTAGGATTTTTATATATTACCAACAAAGTTCAGCAGCAAGAGATACAAAAAGAAATTCCATTCAAAATAGCAGATGATAGGATAAAATATTTGGGAATCTATCTGCCAAGGAAAAGTCAGAAACTATACGAACTAAATTACAAAACACTTTCCACACAAATAAAATCAGACCTAATCAACTGGAAAAATATTAAGTGCTCATGGGTAGGCAGAGTGAACATAATAAAAATGATAATACTACCCAAACTAATCTACTTATTTAGTGCCACACCAATCAAACTCCCAAGAAATTATTTTACAGAACAAGAAAAAATAGTAGCAAAGTTCATTTGGAAGAACAAAAGCTCCAGGATTTCAAGGGGATTAATAAAAAAAAGGCAGATGAAGGGGGCCTTGCTGTACCAGATCTAAAACTATATTAAAAGGCAGCGGTCATCAAAACTGTTTGGTACTGGCTAAGAAATAGAGCAGTCGATCAGTGGCACAGGATAGGACATCAGGACTATCTAGGTAATAATCTTAACAATCTAGTATTTGATAAACTCAAAGACCCCAGCTTTTGGGATAAATACTCACTATTCGGCAAAAACTGCTGGGAAAATTGGAAACTAGTGTGGAAGAAATTAGGGCTTGACACATACCTAAAACAACATACCAAGATAAGATCTAAATGGGTTCATGATCTAGATATAAAGAGGGACTTTATAAGCAAGTTAGAGGAATGTAATATAGTATATCTCTCAGACCTGTGGAGATGGAATAAATTTATGTCTAAAGAAGACCTGCCTGGAACTCCTAATTGAACACCAGATGGATAATTTTGATTATATTAAGTTAAAAAGTTTCTGGACAAACAAAACAAATGCAGACAAGATTAGGAGGGAAGCATCAAATTGGGAAATCATCTTTACATTTAATGGTTCTGATAAAGGCCTCATTTCTAAAATATATACAGAATTGTCTCATATATATAAGAATTCAAGCCACTCTTCAATAGATAAGTGGTCAAGGGATATGAACCGACAATTTTCAGATGATGAAATTAAAACCATCTCTAGTCATATGAAAAGGTGCTCCAAATCACTATTGATCAGAGAAATGC
>JAJPUD010015027.1:11109-38923 GCA_023553655.1 Myrmecobius fasciatus
ACAAAAATTGGCCATGTGTTAGGGCATAAAAACCTCAAAATCAAATGCAGAAAGGCAGAAATAGTAAATGCATCCTGCATCCTTTTCAGATCATAATGCAATAAAAATCACATGCAATATAAGGCCAGGAGAAAATGAACCAAAACTTAATTGGAAATTAAATAATCTAATCCTGAAGAATGAATGGGTGAAAGAGCAAATCATAGACACAATCAATAATTCCATCCAGGACAATGACAATAAGGAGACAACATACCAAAATTTGTGGGGTACGGCCAAAGCGGTTATAAGGGGCAATTTTATATCTCTAGATGCTTACCTGCATAAAATAGAGAAAGAAAAGATCAACAAATTGGGCTTATTAGTAAAAAAAAAAAACAAAAAACTGGAAAAAGAACAAATTAAAAACCCTCAATTAAATACCAAATTGGAAATTCTAAAAGTAAAAGGAGAAATTAATAAAATTGGAAATAAGACAACTATTGAGTTAATAAATAAAACTAAGAGTTGGTTCTACAAAAAAAATAACAAAATAGATAAGCCTCTAGTTAATTTGACAAGAAAAAGGAAAGAGGAAAATCAAACTGTTAGTCTCAAGAATGATAAGGGAGAACTTTCCTCCAATGAAGAGGAAATTAGAGCAATAATAAGGAGTTACTTTGCCCAACTTAATGCCAGTAAGTTTGATAATCTAAATGAAATGGAGGAATATCTACAAAAATATAGATTGCCCAGGTTAACAGAAGAGGATATAAATTCTTTAAATAGCCCCATATCAGAAATAGAAATAGAACAAGCTATTAACCAACTCCCTAAGAAAAAATCTCCAGGGCCAGATGGATTTACATGTGAATTCTACCAAACATTCAAAGAACAAATAATTCCAATACTACACAAAGTATTTGAGAAAATAGGGACAGAAGGTATACTGCCAGAATCCTTCTATGGGACCGATATGGTGCTGATAGCTAAACCAGGTAGGGTGAAAAAAGAGAAAGAAAACTATAGACCAATTTCCCTAATGAATATTGATGCAAAATTTTTAAATAAGATATTAGCAATGAGATTACAGAAAGTCATCCCCAGGATAGTACACTATGACCGAGTAGGATTTATACCAGGGTTGCAGGGCTGGTTCGATATTAGGAAAACTATCAGCATAATTAATTATATTAATAACCAAATTAACAAAAAACATAGGATTATCTCAATAGATGCAGAAAAAGCCTCTGATAAAATCCAACACCCTTTCCTATTAAAAACACCAGAGAGTATAAGAATAAATGGGCTTTTCCTTAAAATGATCAGTAGCATCTATTTAAAACATCAGCAAGCATCATTATGTAATGGAGACAAATTAAACCATTCGCAATAAGATCAGGAGTGAAACAAGGCTGCCCACTGTCACCATTCCTATTTAATATTGTATTAGAAATGTTAGCTTTAGCAATAAGAGAAGAAAAAGAGATAACAGGAATCAGAGTAGGTAATGAAGAAACCAAATTATCACTCTTTGCAGATGACATGATGGTATACTTAGAGAACCCTAGAGACTCAACTAAAAAACTACTAGAAACAATTCACAACTTTAGCAAAGTGGCAGGATTCAAAATTAATCCACATATATCATCAGCATTTTTATATATTACCAACAAAGTTCAGCAGCAAGAGATACTAAAAAAAATTCCATTTCAAATAGCAGATGATAGGATAAAATATTTGGGAATCTATCTGCCAAGGAAAAGTCAGAAACTATAAGAACTAAATTACCGAACACTTTCCACACAAATAAAATCAGACCTAATCAATTGGAAAACTATTAAGTGCTCATGAGTAGGCAGAGCGAACATAATAAAAATGACAATACTACCCAAACTAATCTACTTATTTAGTGCCATACCAATCAAACTCCCAAGAAATTATTTTACAGATCTAGAAAAAATAGTAGCAAAGTTCATTTGGAAGAAGAAAAGGTCAAAGATTTCAAGGGGATTAATGAAAAAAAAAAAGGCAGATGAAGGTGGCCTTGCTGTACCAGATCTAAAACTATATTATAAAGCAGCGGTCATCAAAACCGTTTGGTACTGGCTAAGGAATAGAGCAGTTGATCAGTGGCACAGGATAGGTTATCAGGACAGCCTAGGCATTAACCTTAACAATCTAGTGTTCGATAAATCCAAAGACCCCAGCTTTTGGGATAAATACTCTCTATTTGGCAAAAACTGCTGGGAAAATTGGAAACTAGTGTGGAAGAAATTAGGGCTTGACCCATACCTAACACCACATACCAAGATAAGATCTAAATGGGTTCAAGATCCAGATATAAAGTGTGATTTTGTAAGCAATTTAGAGGAACGTAATATAGTTTACCACTCAGACCTGTGGAGATGAAATAAATTTATGTCCACAGAAGATCTGGAACTCCTGATTGAACACCAGATGGATAATTTTGATTATATTAAGTTAAAAATTTCTTTACAAACAAAACTAATGCAGACAAGATTAGGAGGGAAGCATCAAATTGGGAAATCATCTTTACATTTATTGGTTCTGATAAAGGCCTCATTTCTAAAATATATAGAGAATTGTCTCATATATATAAGAATTCAAACCACTCTTCAATAGATAAATGGTCAAGGGATATGAACAGACAATTTTCAGATGATGAAATTAAAACCATCTGTAGTCATATGAAAAGTTGCTCCAAATCACTATTGATCAGAGAAATGCAAATTAAAACAACTCTGGGGTACCACTTCCCACCTGTCAGATTGGCTAAATGACAGGAAAAGATAACAATGCATGTTGGAGGGGATGTGGGAAAACTGGAACACTAATACATTGTTGGTGGAACTGTGAACGGATCCAACCATTCTGGAGAGCAATTTGGAGCTATGCTCAAAAAGTTGTCAAACTGTGCATACCCTTTGACCCAGCAGTGTTTCTACTGGGCCTATATCCCAAAGAGATCTTAGAGGAGGGAAAGGGACCCACATGTGCAACAATATTTGTGGCAGCCCTTTTTGTAGTGGCTAGACACTGGAAACTGAAGGGATGCCCATCAATTGGAGAGTGGCTGAATAAATTATGGTATATGAATGTTATGGAATATTATTGCTCTGTAAGAAATGACCAGCAGGACGATTTCAGAAGGCCTGGAGGGACTTGCATGAACTGATGCTGAGTGAAACGAGCAGATCCAGGAGATCATTATATATGGCAACAACAGTTATTACATGATGATCAATTCCGATGGACATGTCTCTCTGCAACAAAGAATTGTCTCAAACCAGTTCCAATTGTTCATTGAAGAAAACCATATACACCCAGAGAGAGGGAAATGAAATATGGACCACAACGTAACATTTTCATGATCTCTATTGACATTTGCTTGCAGTGTGTTGCTTTTCTCTGATTCTTTGTGTTTCTTGTAAATAGGATTTTTCTTCTCAAGCATTTCAACATTATTAACATGTAGTGGACTTCCTGCTATCTAGGGGAGGGGAGGGGACTGGGGGTAAAATTTGTAATGGAAAGCTTTGTAAAGATCAATGCTGGGGAACTACCCATACATATGTTATATAAATAAAAAGCTTTAATAAAAAAAAAAGAAAGTTTGGAATTTACTCTCCAATCAATAAATTGTCAAAGGATATGCACAGACAATTTTCATATGATGAAATTAAAAATATTTCTAGTCATATATTCCAAATCACTATGGATCAGAGAAATACAAATTAAGACAACTCTGAGGTACTACTATACACCTTTTAGAGTGACTAAAATCACAGGAAAAGATAGTGATGGGTGTTGGAGGGGATGTGGGAAAGCTAAGACACTGTTACATTGTTGGTGGAACTGTGAATGGATCCAACAATTCTGAAGAGCAATTTAGAACTGTGCTCAAAAAATTATCAAACTATGCATACCCTTTTATCCAGCAGTGTTTCTATTGGATCTATAACATAAAAAGATCTTAAAGGAGGGAAAGGGCCCCACATGTGCAAAAATGTTTGTGGCAGCCCTTTTTATAATGGCTAGAAAGTGGAAACTGAATGGATGCCCATCAATTGGAGGATGGTTGAATAAGTTATGGTATATGAATGTCATGGAATTATTGTTCTGTAAGAAACGACCAGCAGGATGATTTCAGAGAGGCCTGGAGAGACTTGCATGAACTGATGCTGAATAAAATCAGCAGAACCAGGAGATCATTGCTCATGGTAACAAGAAGACTATATGATGATCAATTCTGATGGCCGTGGTTCTCTTCAATAATGAGATTTTTCAAACCAGTTCCAGTTGTTCAGTGATGAGTAGAGCCATGTGTACCCAGAGAAAGACCTGTGGTATCTGAGTCTGGACCACAACATAGCATTTTCACACTCTATCAGTTTGCTTACATTATGTTTTCCTTTTCAGTTTTTTTATTTTTATTTTTATTTTTTTCTCTCTTCTATACAGATATATATATATATATATATATATATATATGTATATATATATATATATATATATATGTATATATATATACATGTATTTGATCTGTCAAATTTTTTAACATAATTAACATGTATTGGAATTCCTGCCATGTAGGGGAGGGGGTGGGGCAAAGGAGGGAAAAATTTGTAACAGAAAGCTTTGCAAGAGTCAATGTTGAAAAATTATTTATGCATATTGTTTGCAAATAAAAAGCTTTAATTAAAAAACTGGAATTTAAAACTGGATTCACATCTTGGTATTGCCTGTGAAATCTTAGTCACATCACTTATTTGTGTAACTTCATTTAGCTTATCTAAAAATGGGGGGAGGTTTACATCTGCTTTTCCTCTATCTCTAAATCTATGAAACAGCTTTAATGTTGTTTACATTTAATAATTTTTATAACTTCTGTGAAACTTGAATATAATGTTAGAAATACAAATTTGGGAGTTCATTTTACTTAGTACAAATAGTCCAAGTCATGGGAGAGATTTTAGAGGGGCAATAGTGGAGCAAAGTGGACAACATAGAAAGTTGATTTCCCTATTTGGCATTCATTTCTCCACTGAATTTCTTGCTTTTGTTTCTAAAAGGTTTGATGTAAGGCCAACCAGAGCTGGAAATTTATTAGATGTAGGGAAATGACTTTAAGCAATAATACAGTTTGAGGCAGGTAAGACAAAAGGGGCATGACACTTGATGAACACAGGGTCAATACGATATAATTAACTTATTATAATAATGCTACTTTCATATAAAAGAGACGAGATGAAAAGGAAGTTGTCCAAAATAGCAATTTTAACAAATGTTTTTGTTCTTTGTACCCACTGAAATGTTTAAATAAGACCTGAGTTTACATCATTTCAAAATGATTTTAAATGATGTTATCTTAGATTTAGAACTGACAGTAATGCTACAAAGCAAATTCTCAGTCCCTTAACCTCAAATAAAAGCTAAATTTTGCAGATAACTCAAACATACTATACTTAATAAACACTTTTCACATTAAAGTTCCCTTTGCCTGGTCTTTCAAAAATGCTTCTCTGACTACTTCATGTCATACTGTCTGATATAAATGCCAAAGTGATGAGGTAATAATGATCATCTCATTTATCACCAAGATGATTTTAATGAAACCTAGTAATATATATTTGCATATCAATGCACTTATTTAAACAATGTAAGCTATCAATCAACATTAGGAGAACTAAATAAGTACTGACTCTAATTTTCTCATGCTTGAGCTGACATTGTTGTGTGGGCTGTTTTACTATACATCATTCCCTTACAACAATATCTATTAAATAACTATTGCATCTAGGACACAGTAATAGGCTCAATTGTCACCACAATTAATTAACAAGTCTTCA
The DNA here is from genome assembly GCA_023553655.1 of Myrmecobius fasciatus. NCBI lineage: Eukaryota > Metazoa > Chordata > Mammalia > Dasyuromorphia > Myrmecobiidae > Myrmecobius > Myrmecobius fasciatus. Next base: position 16,962 of record JAJPUD010015027.1, read on the forward strand.
TCAGGTGATATTATTTGCAGATTTAGCACAAATAGATTACATATAGCTAATAGTTTTCTTTTGACTTGTGGTTTGCTTGTCAAAGCTTCCATTTGGACTACAGATTGGACAAGCTTCCATTTATCACAATTTGTAATAGCAGTATGGAGCAACGTTCCATAAAAGCTGCGTAGAGGCCTATGAACTTCAGTAAATATTTAAAACCTATTCTCAGTAGTACCCCAAAATTTTCCATCACTGTCATTATCATAAGAGAGCAGCAGTCAAAATTTCCATTGGGTGAGTTGACCTTTTTATAACACCGGGCAGTTGATATATCTTGTAAAAAAAATGTTCTGTAGGTGCTCTGAGTGCACACAATTCTATTACTTGTGATATTTCAATTTGCAAGTTATTTGTTTCTATGAATATTCTCAGTATTTCCAAATGGAATGGAATTTAGTGAATTTCTGTAATAACATTAAGCTTGCTATTTCTGCAGTGTACGCACTTTACATTGTGATAGTCAAGTTTTGTATAATTTCAATTTTGATTCCATAGTTATAGAGATGTAGTTCTATAAAAATGAGAAAAGTAATTATTACTCAGGACCCAAATTCTTAATGCAGCAGCGTATCCTGGTAGATTTCACGTTACAAAGACTAGGAAAAGGACACAGAAATACAAATATAAACATATTTTCCCTATACATTCATGTAATCAGAGGGAAAAAAGGATGTAAAATAATTCAATGATAAAGTAATCATGATATTATATATGATTTCTCCAAAGGTAAACAACTATTTACTGGCAAAATTGTCAACAGAATTTTGGTGTTCTAAGTAACTGTCTAGTGATTTCTTCAACACACTACACTGACTTGTAAGAAAAAGATGAAATAAAATACTTTTTTTTTCTTTTTTCCCCAATTTTTATTCTTTTCTCTTTTTTTGGTTACACATGTATATTAATTTCTTTTAAAATTACTCATTTCTTTGTGAATCATGTTGGATGGGAAAAAAGCAGAAGAAAAGGGAAAAACCAGAAGAGAGAAAAAAATAAGAAAAAAAAAGTGAACATGTATTGGTTTGCATTCATTCTCTAAACTTTACTCTTTGGATGCAGATGATATTTTATACCCAAAGTTTACTGGGATTGCCTTGGATCACTGAACCACTGAGAAGAATCAAGTCTTTCATAACTGATCATCACACAATCTTGCAGTTAATGTATACAATGTGTTCCTTGTTATACTTCTTACGTTCAGCATCAGTATGCATAAATCTTTCCAAGCCTTTCTAAAGTCAGTTTGTTCATCATAATTGATAGAACAATAATATTCCTTTATTTTCAACTTATTCCATGATTGATTGACATCTATTCATTTTCCAATTCTTAGCCGCCAAAAAAAAAAAAAAAAAAACAGCTACAAGCCTTTTTTACATGTATAGTTCATTTCCCCATTGTTATGATTTCCTTGGAATACAGATCCAATAGTAGGACTGCTGGATCAAAGGGTATGCACAATTTTACATTCCTTTAGGCATAATTCTGGTCTTTAGAATGGTTGGACCACTTCACAACTCCACCAACAATATTCTAGTATTCCTGTTTTCCCACATCCCCTCCAATATTTATCATTATCTTTTCCTGACATATTAGCCAATCTGAGAAGTGTGAGATGGTACCTCAGAGTTATTTTAATTTGCATTTCTCTAATCAATATGATTTTTTCATATAACTATAAATGGTTTTAATTTCAATATTGGAAAATTGTCTGTTCATATCCTTTAGGCATTTGTCTATTTAAAAATTACTTGCATTTGAATAAATTTGTCACATTTCTTTATTTTGGAAATGAGGTCTTTATTAGAAACATTGGCTATAAACATTTCTTCTCAGCTTTGTACTTCCCTTTTGATCTTGTTCATGTTGGTTTCGTTTGTGCAAAAACTTTTAATTTAATGTATTTGAAGTTGTCTATTTTGCCTTTCATAATGTTCTCAAGTTCTTTTTTTTGGTCATAAATTCATTCCTTCTCCTAAGATTTGATAGACAAATTAACCCTTGCTTTCCTAATTTGCTTTGGCATCACTCCTTATGTGCAAATCCTGTAGTCATTTTGACTTTATTTTGGTATTAAAATACTTTGAAAAGTAAATTATATATTTTTAAAAATTACATATATTTTAATGGATTTTTAAGCTATTACAGGTAAGACTTTTGGAAAATTGTATCTTAAGGCTTGGAACTCTATTAAAGCTTTAATAGTTAAACATTTACTAAGGTTTTTGGAACAATTTGTGTATCAGTGTATGTTGATTAGATTTGGAAGGTCATTGTTTAATATAATGGAATGACATTTAAAATTTATATAATTAAGTGTGAGCAAAGAGGGATGTACTGAGAGAAGGGGAGGCAAAATAGGGTCAATTATCTCAAATTAAAAAGATTTAAAGAACTTGTACATTTCAGCAGAAAACAAGAGAGGTAGGGTGAATGCTTGAACTTTACCCTCATCAAAATTGACTCAAAAAAAGGAATAACAAACACACTCATTTGAGCCAACCACATTTTTTTTTCCTAAGGCAATTGGTGTTAAGTGACTTGCTCAAGGTCACACAGCTAGGAAGGGTTAAGTGTCTGAGACCAGATTTGAACTCAGGTCCTCCTGACTTCAGGGATGGTGCTATCCACTGCACTACCTAGCTGCCCCCACACTCATTTGAGTGCTGAGATTTCTTTTACACTACAGGAATGTAAGATGGAAGGGGACAACAAACTGCAAGTGGGGCTGAAAGAAGGGTGTGTAAATTAGGGCAGACAGTAATCAGAAGTAAAACAATTGAGAATGGACATGGTGAAAAGTGAGAAAGAGCAGAATAGATGGGGTAAATGGAAGATTATATCTATATCTATATCTACATATATATGGTAATCAAAAAAGTGAAAAATTAACACACATTCCTCTATTAAAAGCACATTTCTCCAATATATAAATAATGAAATTTTTAAAAATAATATTCTTTTATTATCCAAATATATACAAACATAATTTCCAACATTTACCCTTGCAAAACCCGGTGTTCCAAATGTTTCTCCCTCCCTTCCCCTCACCTGCTTCCCTAGACAGTGAGTAATCCAATACATGTTAAAAATGTACAATTCTTCTTTACATATCACCATATTTATTTTGCTGTAGAAACAACAACAAAAACTGAAAATACTATGTTGTTATCCATATTCAGTCCCCCTAATCCTCTTTTTGCATGCAGATTGCTCGCTCCATCACAAGTCTATTGAAATTTGACTGAATCATCTCATTGTTGAAAAGAGCATTAGAATTGATCATCACATAATCTTGTTGTTGCTGTGTACACTGTTTACTTGGTTCTACTCATTTCACTTAGCATCAGTTCATCTAAGTCTCTCCAGGCTTTTCTGAAATCATCTTGCTGATCATTTTTATATAATAATAATATTCCATAATATTCATATAGCATGACTTATTTAGCCATTCTCCAATTGATGGACAACTGAATGAGTGATTTTTTTAAAAAAAAGTTTCATTTACCAAATTTGAGAAGGTCAAAGGAAATGAAAGGGCAGTTTTTAGATGAAGTATTCACACCTTTCTATAATTATATGGTCAAATGCTCTAAATCTCTATTGCTTAGAGAAATGCAAATTATAAAATCCTCTAAATCAGTACTGGTTAGAGAAAAGCAAATTTAAAAATTCAAACTTATTATTCCATAACTATCAGAAAAAGAAAGTTAGTAATGTTGAAGAGCATATAGTAACACTGAGATAATAATGCATTTTTGGTGGAATTGTGGATTGATCTGACTATTCTGGAGAGCAATTTGGAATTATACCCTAATGACTATAGTGTTATCCATAGCCTTTGAGCTAAAAATTACATTACAGATCTATATCCTGAAGAGATGAAAAAGCATAAAAAGAAAGAGGACATATTTGTAAGAAATTATTTATAGTAGCTCTTTTTGTGATGGCAAAGAATTGACAATTGAGAATATGCCCATTTAGGGGAAATTGAGTGAAGAAGCTGTTTACATGATTTTTTGGAATACTATTGCATTGCAAGAAATGACAAACATGATGCTTTCAGAAGGAAAAAAAAATACATGAACTGAGCAAAATGAAGTGAGCAGAACTGGGAAAATATTATATAAAATAACAGTAATATTCTATAAAAATCAACTGTGAATGACAGCTATTTTTAATAATACAAAGATCCAAGACAATTCCAAAATATTATGAAAAATTCTATCCACTTTCAGAGAAAGTACTGTTAAATCTGAGTGCATCTCAAAACATACATTTTCCTCTTTTTTGGTTTGTTTTTTGTTTCTTCTTCATGATACTAATACAAAAATTCCTTTTTGTGCAATTGTACAATGTGACCCATATTCAATTTTTGTCATTTCATGGAAAGATTGGGGGGAGAAAACGAGAGGATTTGAAATTCACACTTATTTTTTAAAATATTTTTTTTAAAAATGAAAAAAAACCATATTATTTTAAAAACAACAACAAAAAACACAACACTCCCACCCCTACAGAAAAAGCAATAGGCAGTCAATAGATTTGATGACAATGATAGTTTTGGAGATACAGATCCAGTTTCTACCATGTGTTTGAGGTGGAATATGGGTATAAAGCAAAGACACACACACACACACACACATATATGTACATATATACATACACACACACACACACACACACATATATATATATATATATATATATATATCAACATACATATATAGCTATTTGTTCATACAAAAACATTCACATATAATGGATAAATATAAGTAGCTATTTTTCTGTCTTGGGAAAACCACTTCAGATTATTGAATCTCACTCATAGAATTAGGGGGCAGTTGTTGTCTGAATTACTTTCCAGTTTTAAATGTAACACAAATTACAGAACTGAAACACAAGAAAATAAGCATCAATGTCTAAATACTAATAATGATAATAATCAAATATAAAAATGAGAAGAGTGAAATCGTAAAGATAAACAATATTTATTAACAAAAATATTGATAATAACAACCTTCAAGCCAAAATCATCCTTTATATCAGTCTGATCAGTATTTTTGGTGGGGGAGGAAAAGAAGTGAGACAGTAGAATAGTAAAGCCATGGCATCTATGATGATGGACAAAAATAAAAAGCAAATGAAATAAGAATATAAACTAAAAGATTTTTTTATATCTATGACAGTAAAGTTAAAGATGCCCAAAACTTTCAATATCTTTAATTAGAGCAAATTCTATGCAACCTATCTGAGACATATGGGAAAAATATGGCTAATGATTTGAATAATTTTCTGAAGATGGTGGGCATTTTAAGTGTAGAGTTTTGGAAAGTGTTTTGTGAAAAAGGAAAAGAAGTACTCTCTCTCTCTCCGTATATATATATATATATAATGTATACATATATATAAGTATACATATATATATATATATAAACGCATATATATGTATGCATATACATACATATACATATACATATACATATACATATATATATATATATAAATCTATGGAAGTTCTTCTTGTCATGGCAAAGAACTGAAAATTTCAAGGATGCATATCAATTAAAGAATGACTGAATAAGTTGCACTACATGATTGTCTTTAAATACAATAGTATTCTATGTATAAGAAATGGTGAGTTCAATGATCTTAGAAAAAAACATGGAAAGATTTACATGGAAAAGGTAAAAGTGAAATGACTAGAACAAAGTACAAAACATATTGTTCTCAGAATGACTTTGTATAATTAAGTTATTTGACTATATTAAGTTATTTTGATCCAAATTATCAATGAAGGACATATTAAGAAAGACATTATCGGCATCCGGGGGGGGAACAACTCATAAATACAAGTATGTATATAATAATTTTACGCACATATATGTATATATGTATACATACACACACACCACATACACACACAGACACACAGACACACACACACACACACACACATATATATATATATATATATATATATATATATATATATATATATATACATATACTCTTACTTGTTTCTAATGGTGGCTATCTTTAGGGCAGGAGGAAGGAAAATATTTTTTTTAATTACATGATAATTTTGTTGCATATTTAAAGAGAAGAGTAAGTTAAACATAGTAGATTTGCAGCTTCATGTGAAAATATTTTTATCATACTGTGTAATTTAAATGCTTGTTTTATTCCATAAATTAAAAAGAAAGATATTTTTTTAAAAAAATTATGAGTTTTGGTAAAAATAAAAAATAGACTATAGTGTAATAAAAACTGGCTTCTTCTATTACCATCATGAATGAAAGTAATCTCCAATGATATTTGAGAGGGGAGAAATAATTCAAAACTTGTATCCTAAAGGTATATGCTAAAATTGCCATTGTAAGGGCCATAATAGGAAACTTAGAACTATGAAGGAATTTTCCCATGACCACTGTAGAATATCACAATGAAAGAAATCTAAGAAAAACATTGAAATATTATAAAAATAGCAAGTCACCATACTCAATAAAAATATTGGACCACTGTATCACTCTAACAAAGGCAGCAACAGCAACAGCAGAGCAGCAAGTATAAAAATAAATTTATAATCTTGAAAATAAATGTATCTGAGAAATTTATTGTACCTTTAATCAACAATTTAAAATAAAAGTTGAATTACTAATAATGAATTGTTAAAAATAAGTAAGTACACATTTCAATATCCATCAAAATCTCCACTTTCAGGCTTAAAGAGTAAAGAATTACAGGAGAGGAAAGTCAGTAAAAAGAACATAAAAATTTTTTGATTTCTTTAGGGTAAAAAAACAACCAAACTCTAACATAACAAAAGTGCATCTTGTATCAAAGGAAAAACATAATAAAATAAACAATAGAATAATTGGGTATAGATAAGTCAAGGAAACTCATGATTCTCTACAATTTTGGAAGGTGCAAAAGCCAAATAATACTAAATAGATAATTTGTTAACATAATTATTGGCCCATGTGCTGCACAGTGGCACATGAATTACTGGGAAAGAGTTTTACCAGTTTCCTCTCTGGCAAAGCCTCATTTTTAATAGAACAGCATCCTTCCAATATACACTAATTTCATGTTATGTATTTTATACAGAAGTCATAACATAACATTAATAACAATTACATGGAAACAATATATTGACTAAACTGTAATTAGGGTATCTCAAAGTTCTGAGTGGATTAGCATAAGTTTGATGTTGGTACAAAAAGAAAGACTGGTAAATCATTGAACCATCAATGAATCAAAGTATTGAATGATTAAAAAAAAGATTTTAGGAAGATAAGGTAGAAGTTAAGGTAGAAATGGAACTTCCTCAATTCATCTAGTCAACAGGCTAGAATGTGGTGATTGGTATCGCCTCAAGTTAACTACTAAGTCTGAGAGATTTAGATTCCTTTTATGACCTAAAGTGACCAGGAATTAACACTGCCATAGTAATAAAAGAAGTACAATAGCAAATCAGGCCCAGGGATGGATTTATTACCTTTTAGGGAAAACCAGGCTAATTCACATGGGGTCAGAATGACAAGAAGTTATTTCTGACTTTGTGTCACATCATATTGATTGATAATGACCTATTGCTTATAATAATACTGTATATTATAATTATTTTTGCTAGCATTCATGTATTTTTTAATGTTTGAAAATGTGCCTCACAAATATTTCTTATTTTATCCTCAAAAGCTCTGATATGTGCTATTATTATCTCAATTTTACTGAGAAGGAAATGGAGGCAGATAGATTATGTAGCTTATGTAGGGTCACAGAGATTATTTGAGGCAGATTTGAACTCAACACAAATGGTTTACCTGTTAATGAATTCTTTTGAAATGGCCAGTACTCAAGAATGGGATCCAGAGACCTATCATAGCTTACATTTACCAACATGTGAAGAAAGAAGTATAAAAGAGTAGCTAAACTATATAATTTTAATAAGGAAATGAAAGGAGTTGTGATTGAAATTCAGAACCAGGAATTGAAGACTGATGTTCTTTAAGGAGTTCAAATTCATTGATTAGAGTTTATGTGGGTAGAAGTCAAACAAAGGTAGAAACTGAACATCAAATCACTCTTGGTGGTAAAACATTAACACCTACCAAATACTTCTTTACAGAGACATTATAAAGCAGATTTTTTTTTTCTGATTCATAAAGTAAAAGATGATATATCCCTTTGCTATATCTAGAAATTTTAAACTATCTTTAAGAATTCAACAAATAAACTGAACTAGAAATGGAACATTATCATAGATAAAATGTGTTAATCTTAATTGTCCAGAATATCTAGAAATTTAAGATTTATTTTATTTTTTCAACTTAGTAGTATTTTATTTTTTCCAATTAATTACATGTAAAGTTAGTTTTCAAAATACATTTTTATAGGGTTTTGAGTTTTGAATACATCTCCCTTCCTATCTTCTTTCCCATTTCCCCCCAAACTGCAAGCAATCTAATATCGGTTATACATGTACAATCACGATAAATGTCTTCAAGTGACAAATTTCTTAAGTGTGTAGCACAAACATAACATTTTCATGCCCTCTATTGATATTTGCTTGCATTGTGTTTCCTTTCTCAGATTTTTTTCTTGTAGACATGATTTTTCTTGCACAGCAAGATGTGTGGAAATATGCATACATATATTCGATTTGTCATTAGCATACTTAACATGTAGTGGACTTCCTGCCATCTAGGGGAGGAGTGGGGATTAGGGGGGAAAAATTTGTAACAGAAAGCTTTCGTAAGGGTCATTATTGAAGAATTACCCAAACATATGTTTTGCAATTAAAAAGCTTTAATAAAATGCATTAAAATAAAAAAAAAATAAAGTGTGTAGCACTGGCCCTAGCACAAAAAGCTCTTTTTTGTTTCCTTCCTTTCTTTCCTTCCTTTCTTCCTTCTTTCCTTCCCTCCTTCCTTTTTTTCTTTCCTTTCCTCCTTTCTTATCCTTTCTCTTTTTCTTCCTTCCTTCCTTCCCTATTGCTGGGTGACTGTATGACATACCTAAAATGTAGGAATGGGTCTTCTTATTCCTACTCTTTGGCTTAGACTACATCACTTCCAAAAAGGTCTTAAATGAGGGAATTTCTTTTGATTTTATCCCATGCCACTGTATTACAATTGTAACAAAAGAAATGCAATTTCTCAGCCTTCTACAATTCTCTAATTACACTTTATTTTTCTATATGGCTAATATTCTTTTTATTAAAATTATTTTCAAAACATATTCATAGTTTTTAACATTCACCCTTAAAACATTGTGTCAAAACTTTTTTCTCCTTCTGTTCCCCCCAACCCTCTCACCTAGACATTCAGCAATACAATATATGTTAACCATGTGCAATTCTGCTATATATATTACCACAGTTATGCGGAACAAGAAAAATCAGATCAAAAAGGGAAAAAAATAAGAAAGAAAACAAAATGCAAGCCAACAATAACAAAAAAGTAAAAATACCATGTTGTGATCTGTACTCAGTCCCCACAGTTCTCTGGGTGGAAATAGGTTCTAATTATTGTTCTATTTCCCTCTTCATTTATGATACTAATAACTTGTTTTCTTTCCTTTTTCTAATCAAACTAACTGAATGTTTATCAATTTTATTGTTTTTTTCATAAAATCAGCTTTAAATTTTGTTTATTTGTTCAATAGTTTTCTTATATTCAATTTTATTAATCTCCTTTCATTTTCAGAATTTCAATTTTGTTATTTAATTGTTCTTTTTCTAACTTTTTAGTTGCATTCCCAATTCATTGATTTACTCTTTCTCTATTTTATGCAAGTAAGCATCAAGAGGTATAAAATTTCCCCTTAAAACTGTTTTGGCTATATCACATAATGATAGCATGTTATTGCGTTATTGTCTTTCACTTGGATGAAATTATCAATTGTCTCTATGATTTTTTTTGTTTCACTCATTCATTCTTTAGATATTAAGTGATTTAACAAAGATTAAAGATCTAGGAACTGGTTGAGGATGTATTTGAAAATAGTTCCTCTTGACTCCAGCTCCAGAACTGTATCATTTCATTGTTATATAAACCCTGTAGATTGAAGAAATTTTCCCTACCCATGGAAATCAGTATCTACTATATAAATTAGAGAGTTGCAAGAAACCATGAAAGGCATAGTAATTTTTCTATGATCACAAAGCCAGCATGTGTTAGAGGTTACTCATAATATGGAATTTTTTACAAATCAAATTGTCTCTTGGTGAGTCTATAACTACTTAATTACCCAAAAACTTAACTTTCAAAATTAAATTAATTTTAACATCTGATAGATTTTCTGGCAAAATAAACTTAAATTTTTTCTACCACATCATTTATTCATTTAAACATGTGTGCCACATATATGTATACCTACATACATACATAAGTGTTTATGTGCATGTGTCTGGATATATACCTATATGTATGTATACTTTCTCTATATATATACACACACACAAATGTATACAGACTTAGTGATACCTATATGAAGATGTGTAGAACATTTTTATAAACCTATACACATATACATATACACATCATATAGAAATATATATATATGCATATAGAAAATTGATGAATAAATAGATATATAGGTATGCTTATATTTATATATGCATATATATATGTATATGTATGTATAATACAATAAGTGTGTTAACTATGTCATATAGACATAGTTTTGAAATCCCTGGAAGTCCCATTAAATTATCTCATGCAATAACCAATACAGGTTTCATGAGCAATATGTAAATTTACCAAGAACAGCATGGAAATAATTTAAACTTTCAATTCCACAACAAAGCCAGGTGCCAGGATTTAGCCAGATGACAGCTTTGAAAAACTGTCCTACAGGGACAGTTTGCAGCAACACATAATTCTTACTAAAAAGTGAAGCTTTTTATAAATATGAGAGTTTTATTTTAACTTCTTGGCACCCAAATGAATAAATTATAAGCTAAGTCAGACTGGTGAACTTGCTCATGGCATATCTTTTGGTTTATCTCCAAGAAATTTATAGTCATATTCTTTTATGGTTTTCTGTTTTCTGATCCGTCTTCAGGTTTGAGTAGTTCTACTTCTAGCATTAAGAAATGTTTCAATTATTTAAGTAATGTATCATTATTATTATTATTATTATTATTATTATTAATGGGCTATTTGAAACCAGGATCTCATTTTCAGGTTCCACTTCCATAGAACCCTTGGATTGACTTCTGCCTATTTGCCTGGGGCTGTACTGAGACATATGAAGGTCTCAGCCCTGGAGGATGTATTTTTAAGAAGGACTTTGCAAAAGCATGTTGTAGTTGGGTCACTAGAGGATGCCTATTTTCACAGAGCAATGAAAAAGCACTTTGAGGTCTCGTTTCTGAAGTATGTCTCTTGGTCCAGGGCTACACCAAGGCATGTATGGTCCAGAGCTGGACTCCACTGCTTACTGGCAATATTAAGGCAAGTTCTGAATCCTAGTGTTGTGTTCACCCACTCCACCACATGGGAGATCTCAATATCTCCTGTTTGTAGGCTCAGATAGAGCTTGCTGCCTTCTCTCTGGGAAGCTTTCTGTCCTAGATTGCATACTCCCTTTTACCCAGTGAGATGGGCCCTTTTGCCAATATTCTGCATTTTGTTGGCCAAAAGATCTTTTCTCCCCATCTCCTAGCTGGTTCTGGTGTTACAAGACCTGTCTTGACACTCTACTTTATATTTACCTTGTGATGAACATGAGAGAGACACAGTAATAAACTCCTTACTCCCTAGCCCGTCCATTGCAATTACTCCTACATCCACTGAATTTAAGTCCTTAAAGGACTAACATAGGAATTGTTATTTATTGTTGTTTGTTTTTCTCTTTGTCGCTTTCAATTTTTAGGCTAGTCCTACAATTCATATGGCAAGAGAAAATTATTCAAATATTATATTATGGAAATAAAAACCATCTGATCAATATTTATTTGTTTGAATTTATCTGAAATTTTATTTAAAATATTTATTTATTTGAAAATTTACTTCATTGTTCATTTAAGATGAACTATGCTATGGAATAAATTTTAAAGCTTATTCATTCATTTGACCAATGTCTATTGAGCAGCTATTCTATTCAATAAAATATCTGGAAAAAAGACAATGAATACACTATCATTTATTAATTCATATATTAGTGAATTCATTCATTCATTAGACACAATGTTATGAAAACTTTTATTCCCATTTTATTTATTTTTATTTATATGGTCTGGTCAGAACCATTTCTTCTAGTTAGAAGGCTATTGAGCTGCCTGAAAGCTCTCATGGGATATGAAAATTTACTTAAGGTGTCAAACATCACAGATAAGAAGCCAAAAAATAAATAAAAATATTCCTGAAATAAACTGACTTCCTTTATTTGAGAAATGAGTCAATCTTCTCTCCAAATCAGTTCATTTTGAAATTGCAGTTGAATCTATAACCTGACTTAGTTTATTTATACAGTCTCTTTAAATAGGTTTGTTATCTTGGGAGATATATCAGATTATGTTTCTTTTTAACCAAGTTTGTTCAACTTCTATGACAATGCAAGAAGTGTTGTGTTATGATTTTGTCCTTTTTCAAACTTTTATGCATGAAAAGAATGCATGAGTTTGCAATTTGAAGAATTTATTTCTCTGTCTCTCTGACACAATATTTTTTCTATAAAGGCTTGTCCAAAACTTCCATTTTTCATCAGTTTTTTTTAAATTCTATGTGAACTTATCTGTAATTGCTGTACTATAGTAGATTTATTTCAGCAGCAGTAATCTACTACATAAATGTAATGAAAAGATGTTTCTCCCATAATAATATAGAGCTAATATTAAAGGTTATAGAACCTGGGTTTGAATCCCCTCTCAAGTCATTAAATATCTCTGTGAGTTTTAATAATTCACTAAACTTCTATGGGAAGCAGTAACTCAGAATTACATTGTAGGATACTGATAGAAATGACTTTTAAAGTCCATTACAGTTTTAAACTTATGGCCCTGTCAAGCTAAATCTATGAACCCATAAAGTTACTATTTAAGAACTAGGAACACAAAAGGAAAGAAACAACAACAACAGAATGGCAAAAACAACAGTTCTTATACTCAAGGGGATATTATTCTATTGGACAGAGATAGAGATGAAAACGTTCTAAAATCTAGATTATAAATATAGAAAATAAATGTAAAGTCATATTCATTGCCTTGGAAAGGATACTAACTTCTAAAAAAATTTCAAAGTATCAGAGATAACATATATGGACAAAGTTTAATGTAAAAATCACTGGTTCTAGAGTCAAAGGACCTTAGTTCAAAGCCAATATTTTATACTTTCTGTATATGATATTTTCAGTAAATTGTTTAACCTTTATGGTATTTTATTTTATCTATAAAATGAGGATTGGTTAGCTCTAGATACATGATTCTCTGAACTAAGAAGCAAAATGGTGTTTTACATGCTATAAAAATGGCCTACTGAATATACAGCTGATTTTGAAATTAAGACTATGTCAAATCCAACACTTCCAGAAGTTACATGCCCTTAGGAAAAATCACTTAATAACTCTGTACCCAATGCAAGTAATTAGGATTTAAATATTTTCAAAGATACTTCCCCATATATTGGTGTTTTTTTTCCTATGGTCTTAAGGGAATGTTTTATGAAAATTATGGAATTAAATTTCAGTTGTAGAATATGGGTAAATTTTTTACATGTTCAAAAGGACTAAAAATCATATTTATAGAAATACATTCATAAGAGCACTTCACTATGTATAAAAGAAAGGATGAAAGGAAACATGTATTTATTAATTATCTACTATACAAGAGCTTTAAATTATTTGATTCTCAGAACAATCCTGGGATATATGTGCTATTTCTTTCCCATTTTATAGTTAAGGAAATTGAGGTAAATAAGTATAAGTAAATTTCTCAGTGTCACAGTATTACTAAGTGTCTGAGGCTATATTTGACCTCAGGACTTTCTAACTTACCAGCACTTTATTCATTGTGCTATGTTGCATCTCTTGGCTACTATTATTGATTAGATTTTCATGAAACCCATCTATCTCATTGGACTGTCTAAGCAATAAAAACTGTTTAGGTTAATTTTTGGGGCACAGCCAAGATAGCAGAGTAAAGACAGGGACTCACCTGAGCTCTCCGCCAAACCCATTCCAAGTACTTTTAAGTCATGATTCTAGACAAATTTAGAGCAACACAACCCACCATAGACTGAGAGAAACGATTTTGTCCAAAACACCTTAGAAAGTTGGCAGGAAAGGTATGTTGCACCAGGTTAAGATTGGAGCACAGGTGGACACAGGCCATACCAGAACAGCCTCAAAACAGCAAACCAGGAACAATCCTCAAAGCAACCAAGTCAGTGACAGTAGTGGTAGTTTCCAAACTTTTCAGCCCACAGACAATGAAGGCAACTAAAAAGTTTTGGAGCAAAGGTTTTTCATACTTAAATGTGGAGAACAGAGTGGGAGGAGATGAGATAATCTGAAAGCCAAAGTTTTAAAAATGAATATTTAATATAATTTTATACATACCTAGTCAAATACTATATTAAAATTCATTTTCAAGATAATATATATATATGCAAAATCAATTAAGACATAGTCCCTTAAATTGAAAATCTTGTAATCAAAAGACTTGAGACTTATAAGGTATGCTAGTTAAATAATAAATAGAAAACAGAATTTGATATGAAAAAGGAGAGGCACAAAACAATTGTAAAAGAAAAAAAACTTAAAACTTAAAGAAAATGACTTTATATCATGAGTGAATGAGGGAATGTCTGAAAGAAAAATAGCTGTTTTATTTAAAGTATAGTAGATAAACATTATCTCTGCAGAAACTGGCTTTAACAGTAACAAATGAGTGACAATTGCCACAACAAAGGATGAAAAACTGTGAAAAATTTCATGGATATGTTGAATCAATGTTGAATGATTCCTAATTCCTAATTCCAAGAATATGTATGTTGTTTTAAAACAACATAACATTTTTTTATTTATTAAAGCTTTTCTTATTTACAGAACATGTGAATAATTTTTCTACATTGACCTTTTCTGTTCCATTTTTTTTCCTTTCTCTCCACTCCCTCCTAGATGGCAAGTAGTCTAATACATGTTAAATATGTTAAAATATAAGATAAATTCAATATGTGTATACATATCTATACAGTTATCTTGCTGCACAAGAAAAAACAGATCTAGAAAGAGAAAACAAACAAACAAACAAACAAAAAAAAAAACCTAAGAAGGAAAACAAAATGCAAGCAAACATTCACAGAAAGCATTAAAATTCTATCTTGTGGTCCACACCCAGTTCTCACAGGTCTCTCTGGATGTATACGACTTTCTTCATTTGCTGAACATAGGAACTGGCTTGAATCACCTCATTGTTGAAGAGAACCATGTCCATCAGAATTGATCATTGTATATAGTCTTGTTGCTGTGCATAATCACCTGGTTGTGCTCATTTCACTTAGCATCAGTTCATATAGGTCTCTCCAGACCTCTCTGAAATCATCTTGTTGTTTTTTTCTTACAGAACAATAATATTCCATGACATTCATATGCCATAATTTATTCAGTAATTCTCCAATTGATGGGCATCCATTCAGTTTCTAGTTTCTAGCCACTACGAAAAGGGCTGCCACAAACATTCCTGCACATGTGGGTCCCTTTCCCTCCTTTAAGGTCCCTTTGGGATAGAGGCCCAGTAGAAACATTGCTGGGTCAAAGGGTATGCACAGTATGAGCATAGTTCCAAATTGTTCTCCAGAATGGTTGGATCTATTTACAGTTTCACCAGCAATGCATCAATGTCCCAGTTTTCCCACATCCCTTCCACCATTTATCATTATCTTTTCCTGTCATCTTCACCAATCTTACATGTATGTAGTGATATCTCAGAGTTGTCTTAATTTTTTCATTTCTCTAATCAATAGTTATTTGGAGCACCTTTTCATATGACTAGAAATAATTTCAATTTCTTCATTTGAAAATTGTCTACTCATATCCATTTATCAAGTGGAGAATGGCTTGAATTCTTACAAATTTGAGTTAATTCTCCATATATTTTAGAAATGAGACCTTTATGAGAACCTTTGAATGTAAAAATGTTTTCCCACTTTATTGCATAACAACATTTATTGAATGAAAGATACATATTATATGGTGATATTTTTTTATCTAAACCAAAATTCATAGATTTCAAAATTTTTAACATTTTGTTTTAACTTAATTATAATCAAAATGAAAACATTGGGTGGCTATGTGGATTCTTGGAAACACTGAAGTATAATAAATTCCCAAGACATTTATAGCAATGACTGAGAATATCTGACATATAAAATTTTATTTATTCACAATGATGAGATAATGGTCAATAATACACTCTGCAGTCAGAGAATCTGGTTCAAATCCTATTTTGTTTCTTTCTTTTATTTTTTGATTAAAGCTTTTTATTTTCAAAACATTTGCAAGGATATGTGTTCCAGTTTCTCCCTTCTTTCTACCCCCTCTTCTAGATGGCAAATAATCCAATATATGTTAAACATGGTAAAATATATGTAAATCCAATATAAGCACATGTTATTTATACAATTATCTTGCTTCACAAGAAGAATCTGATCAAAAAGGGAAAAAATGAGAAAGAAAATAAAATTCAAGCAAATAACAACAAATAAGTGAAAATGCTAAGTTGTTATACACACTCATTTCCCACAGTCCTCTCTCTTGGTGTATATAGATCTCATCATCACAATATCATTGGGACTTGCCTGAATCATCTCATTGTTGAGAAGAGCCATATCCATCACAATTGATCATTATATAAACTTGCCGTTGCTTTATATATAATGAAATCCTGATTCTGCTCATTTCACTTAGCATCATCAGTTCATATAACTCTCTCCAGACCTCTCTGAAATCAATCTGCTGATCATTTTTATAGAGCAATAATATTACACAACATTTATATATTCATAACTTATTTAGCCATTCTCCAACTGATGGGCATCAACTATTTACAGTTTCTTGCCACTACAAAAAGGGCTGCCACAAAAAATTTTTGTACATGTGGGTACCTTTCATGCCTTTAAGATCTCTTTAGGATATAAACATAAATACTGCTGTATCAAATATTATATATAGTTTGATAACCTTTTAAGCATAATTCCAAATTGTTCTCCAGAATGTTTGGATTCATTCACAATTGCACCAACAATGTATTAGTGTCCTACTCTTTCCACATCCC
This sequence comes from Myrmecobius fasciatus, assembly GCA_023553655.1. NCBI lineage: Eukaryota > Metazoa > Chordata > Mammalia > Dasyuromorphia > Myrmecobiidae > Myrmecobius > Myrmecobius fasciatus. The sequence goes on from JAJPUD010015027.1 coordinate 34,288, forward strand.
CTCTAACATTTGTCATTATTTTTGCCTATCATCTTAGCTAATTTGAGAGTTGTGTAGTGCTATCTCAGAGTTGTCATATGACTAGAAATTCTTAAATCATATTTATTGATACTTAATTTTTAGATAATCTTGGAAAATTCTAGGTCCTTTTTTCTCCTTCACTGTGAAAATAAAAGGATAAAATCAAATGGCCTCATAGATTCCTTTATACTCTAGATTGATGATCTTATTGTCTAAATTTTGTGACAATAATATCCTCAAGAAATATATGTTCCAACATACGGGGGGCGGAGCCAAGATGGCGAACTGCGGACAGCTTTCTCTGTGAACTCCCTCCGACAATTCCCTCAAATCCAGAAAGTAAGCCTTAAAACTGGTTCCTGAGTGAGGTCCTCACCAAGCATTTGGACTACAACGCACTTCTATAAAAGATCTACCTTGAAAGAACTCCGGAGAAGGTTAGCCTCAGGGGAAATCGGCCTCCGGTCGCGATCGGACTCCAGCCGGGGCGGAAGTCAGGGCTGCGATAGAGGGGCGGATTTTGGGCACCCAGGAAGCCCCTGGGAGACGCCTGGGCCACTTTGCTCTGCTTGCAGACAGGTGCTTTGGCAGATCTGCCTTTGGAAGGGGGTGGATTGAGAAAAGCTGAAAACGTGGTCCTGGTGCAAATCTAGCCCGACCAGCCTCAGACCGGAAGTCAACTCGGCAAACTGCCCCAGGGCAAATATAAATTGTTGCAGTTTTCTCGGCTTTTGACCAATATCCCAACTTTAAATCATGAGCAAGAAGCAGAAGAGAGCTCTCACCATAGAAAGCTTTTACGGAGAAAAAATAGAACAGTCCCCAGATCCTGACATTATGAAAACAATCCCAGATGAAGCCACAAAGGCAGACTTAAGTTGGTCTCCCTTTCAAAAGGCTTACCTGGATGATTGCATTAAGAATCTCAAAAGAGAGCTAGAAGAAGAATGGGGAAATAAATTGAGATCAGGGCAACAGAAATATCAAAAACTGGAAAATAGGACTGGTGAATTGGAAAAAGAAAACAGTTCACTGAAAAACAAAATTGGTGAATTGGAAAAAATCACCAATTCACTGGAAAATAAAAATGGTGAACTGAAAAACAAAATTGGTGAATTGGAAAAAGACAACAATTCACTGAAAAACAAAATTGGTGAATTGGAAAAAGACAACAATTCACTGAAAAATAAGACTGGCAAAATGGAAAAAGAATGCATTGAATCCAGAAATTCAATTGGCCAGCTACAAAAGGAGCTAAAAAAGATAACTGAAGGAAATAATACTCTAAAAATTAAAATTGAACAAATAGAAGTAAATGACTCAATAAGACTTCAAGAATCAGTTAAACAAAAACAAAAAAATGAAAAAATAGAAGAAAATATGAAATATCTCCTAGGAAAAACAACTGACTTGGAAAACAGATCCAGGAGAGACAATTTAAGGATTATCGGACTCCCTGAAAGCCACGATGAAAAAAAGAACCTGGATGCTATCCTCCAGGAAATCATGAAAGAGAATTGCCCTGATGTTTTAGAATCAGAAGGCAAAATTGGCATTGAAAGAATTCACCGATCACCTCCAGAAAGAGACCCCAAAATTAAAACCCCAAGGAATATCGTGGCCAAATTTCAGGACTATCGCACCAAGGAAAAGATATTGCAAGCAGCTAGAAAGAAACAGTTCAAATACCGAGGAACTGTCATTAGAATTACACAGGATCTGTCAGCTTCCACATTGAAGGATCGAAGGGCCTGGAACCAGATATTCCGAAAGGCAAAAGAACTTGGATTACAGCCAAGAATAAGTTATCCAGCTAGAATGAGCATCTTCTTCCAGGGAAGAAGATGGTCATTCAATGATACAGGAGAATTTCACCTATTTCTAATGAAAAGACCTGATCTGAACAAAAAATTTGACCTCCAAATAGAGAACTCAAGAGAAACATAAAAAGGTAAAAAGGAAAACTCTTGAGAACTATATTCCTACTATAGGTATCCTTTAAAGAATGGCAGTATAATTTGATTTTTCTTTGATAATAATGGAAAAGAAATTAGAGGTAGAAGGGATACCATACTGAAAAAGAAAAAGGGGGGAGGGGGGGAAGGGAGGGGGAATAAAGTAAAAATATAGGAGGTAAAATAAGGCAAAATCTCATAAAAAGACATAGAAGATCTAATATAATTGAGGGGAAGAAGGGAGGGTGACGAGTATTGTGTAAACCTTACTCTCATTAGATTGGACTCTAAGAGAGTCAGATACATTTGGCTTCAAAGAAAGCACTGACCCTCCTTGTGGGAAGGTAGGAGGGAGGGGAGAAAAGGAAAGGGATAAACTAATAGAAGGATTAGGGGAAAGGTATAAAGGGGAGGGAGGGACTCTAAAGGGAGGAGGATTATTGGTGGGAGGTGGTCTTCAAGAGCAAAGTACTGGGGAGGGGGGAAGGGAGAGAAGGGAAAGGGAAGAGAAAATCATAACTCTGGGTAAATAAGATGGCAGGGAATACAGATATAATTATTTTAACTGTGAATGTGAACGGGATGAACTCTCCCATAAAACGGAAGCGGGTAGCAGACTGGATTAAAAGCCAGAATCCTACAATATGTTGTTTACAAGAAACACATCTAAAACATAGAGATACATACAGAGTGAAGGTAAAGGGCTGGAGCAGAATCTTCTATGCTTCAGGTGAACAAAGAAAGGCAGGGGTAGCAATCCTTATCTCGGATCAAGTAAAAACAAAAATAGATCTAATTAAAAGAGATAAGGAAGGAAACTACATTTTACTAAAGGGTTCCATAGACAATGAAGCAGTATCAATACTTAACATATATGCACCAAGTGGTATAGCATCCAAATTCCTAGAGGAGAAGTTAAGAGAGATGCAAGGAGAAATAGACAGTAATACTATACTAGTGGGAGATCTCAACCTTGCTCTCTCAGAATTAGATAAATCAAATTCCAAAATAAATAAGAAAGAAGTTAGGGAGGTTAACAAAAGGCTAGAAAAGTTAGGTATGATAGATCTCTGGAGGAAATTGAATGGTGATAGAAGGGAGTATACTTTTTTCTCAGGGGTTCATGGAACTTATACAAAAATTGATCATGTGTTAGGGCATAAAAACCTCAAAATCAATTGCAGAAAAGCAGAAATAGTAAATGCATCCTTCTCAGATCATGATGCAATAAAACTCACATGTAATATAAGGCCAGGAGAAAATAGGCCCCAAGTTATTTGGAAATTAAATAATCTAATCCTGAAGAACGAATGGGTGAAAGAGCAAATTATAGACACAATCGAAAATTTCATCCAGGAGAATGACAACAATGAGACAACATACCAAAATTTGTGGGACTCGGCTAAAGCGGTTATAAGGGGTAATTTTATATCTCTAGATGCTTACTTGCGTAAAACAGAGAAGGAGAAGATTAATGAACTGGGCTTACAATTAAAAAAGCTAGAAAAAGACCAAATTACAAACCCTCAATTAAATACTAAATTGGAAATTCTGAAAATTAAAGGGGAGATCAATAAAATTGAAAATAAGAAAACTATTGAATTAATAAATAAAAGTAAGAGTTGGTTTTATGAAAAAACCAACAAAATAGATAAGCCTTTAGTTAATTTGATTAGAAAAAGAAAAGAGGAAAATCAAATTATTAGTCTCAAAAATGATAAGGGAGAACTTTCCTCCAATGAAGAGGAAATTAGAGTAACAATTAGGAGTTTCTTTGCCCAACTTTATGCCAATAAATTTGAGAATGTAAATGAAATGGAGGAGTATCTACAAAAATATAGATTGCCCAGATTAACAGAAGAGGAAATAAATTATTTAAATAGCCCTATTTCAGAAAAAGAAATAGAACAAGCTATTAATCAACTCCCTAAGAAAAAATCTCCAGGACCAGATGGATTTACATGTGAATTTTACCAAACATTCAAGGAACAATTAATCCCAATACTATATAAACTATTCGAAAAAATAGGGAAAGAAGGTGTACTACCAAATTCCTTCTATGACACAGATATGGTGCTGATAGCTAAACCAGGTAGGGAGAAAACTGAGAAAGAAAACTATAGACCCATTTCCCTAATGAATATTGATGCAAAAATTTTAAATAAGATTTTAGCAACAAGATTACAGAAAGTCATCCCCAGGATAATACATCATGACCAAGTAGGATTTATACCAGGAATGCAGGGCTGGTTCAATATTAGGAAAACTATTAGCATAATCAATTATATTAATAACCAAATTAATAAAAATCATATGATTATCTCTATAGATGCAGAAAAAGCCTTTGATAAAATCCAACACCCATTCCTATTAAAAACACTGGAGAGTATAGGAATAAATGGGCTTTTCCTTAAAATGATAAGTAGTATCTACTTAAAACCTTCAGCAAGCATCATATGTAATGGAGTCAAACTAGAACCATTCCCAATAAGATCAGGAGTGAAACAAGGCTGCCCACTGTCACCATTACTATTTAATATTGTATTAGAAATGTTAGCTTTAGCAATAAGAGAAGAAAAAGAGATAAAAGGAATCAGAGTAGGTAGTGAAGAAACCAAATTATCACTCTTTGCAGATGACATGATGGTATACTTAGAGAA
>JAJPUD010015028.1:0-38920 GCA_023553655.1 Myrmecobius fasciatus
CTTTTCTTTCTTTCTTTCTTTCTTTCTTTCTGTCTTTCTTTCTTTCTTTCTTTCTTTCTTTCTTTCTTTCTTTCTTTCTTTCTTTCTTTCTTTCTTTCTTTCCTTTTTTCTTTCCATCTATCTATCTGTCTGTCTTGGGTCTATAGATGGCCAATCAATGAGAAACAGAGTGATTTTGGTTTAAGGCATGATCCTTAAAAAAGAAATCTATTTGGAGTTTTTTTTAAACTAGGTGAAAGAGGAGATCTTTGCCTCAACTGCTACCTATCCTTAATCACTGAATGGGTGCTACCTCATTCTCACTGAGACCTGTTGAAGAACTTAGCTTAAGATCTCCCACTGTATCCAGGCAAGGTCAGCTCCAGTCCTCCTGGTCTGCTACTGGACCCAGATGGTTCTGGAGAAGAAACTGAGATTGGTGACCTTGCACAGCCCTCCATCACTGATATCCAACTCACTTCCAAGTGATAGTATCAACCCTCAGATATCATTGTCTTCTTCCAGAACAAAGGACAAATAATAACAGCAGCAACAACAATAACAACCACTGCTAAAGACAAGGCATGAAGAAATTGGAAGCCTTCATATATTTTAATATATGTATATATATACATATATATATGTATATATATATATATATACACACACATCTAGACTTAATATACTTTTAGGAAAGATGCTCCTGACAGGTGAAGATTAATGCTGATTGGAAGCCTTAATATATTTTAATATATGTGTGTATATATATATACATGTGTGTATATATATATATATATACATACACACACACATCTATACTTAATATACTTTTAGGAAAGATGCTCCTGACAGGTGAAGATTAATACTGATTAGTGAACTATTAATGAGAGAGTGGGTATATTAAGGAGGAGGAGGGCTAGAAGTCTTTATCTTCTCCTGCTGAGAATGTGGCTTGGTCATCAGGCTCAGCTGCCTGCAGCAATCTGGACAGAAGAATCCATCTTTGGCCAGACCCACTCTGGTTGGTGAGCTGGGCCACCCTAAATGCTAATGGGGGGAACAAAGAAGTGGGCTTGATCCCTTAGAGCAAGAATTCACTTCAGACAAAATAAGATCTCCTAGCTGGGTAGGGGTCCTGCTCAAGATCAAGGAGTATGTACTCTGAGGATTAGGGCAATGTCTTCTATAAGCCATGTCCTTCAGAAACTGGCTTACTGACCTTCAGAGGCTGGTCCCTGAATGAGGAATAAAAGGTCGCTCATATAATAGAAAATAAAAATTTCTCTCATACTTCAAATTGAACACAACACAGCCCTGATCAGTTACATACAAGGTCTAAGGGAGAGGCGTTGAGATATGTTGAAAAGAGCATTTGATAGGGAGCCTGGCAGGTATGTGCTAGAACCAACTCAAATTGGCATGAGAAAGCTGATTGTTTATTTAGAGAAATGGTTGTTAAATTCAACACAAGCATTTATGTCCTGGGAAAGTCAAATCAAGGCTTGATTTATTGGTTTGTTATTTGTCTAAATTTATAAAAGTGATGGAAAAATGATAATAATGCAAATTAAACTTAAAAGCATGTGTAAAAGCCCATCCCTGAAACCTAGGAAACTCTGGTTCTTCTTGTTCTGTCTTTATTACTTATTACCTCTATGCTCTTGTTCAAGCTGCTAAAACTTTTCTAGGTCCCACTTTCCTCATCTGTAAAATAAATAGATTATATTAGAAGAATTAAGAATAACTTAATTCAGTTCCAAAAACACTTATTAAGTTGCCTATTTTATGTGAGGCCCTGAACTATGGATTGATGTTAATGGGGATCTCGTGACCCTTAAGAAATTTATAGTATGCTAGGGGAAGGAAGAGTTATAGTTCCTTCAAAAAATAAGTCTATGAGGAAATCTATTATTTAAGTTGATAATGAAGGACATTTTCAATTTTGGCACTGATCTGTGTTTTCATCTGTTTAAGGGAAATGGATCCCTAATGTGGAATCTCTTCCAAGTGAAGCTGATTCACAATTGATTTGTAACTGAGAAGGCTCTGTGGGACACTGAGAGGTTAAGCAAGTTCCCCAGAGTTACACATCTTGATTTTGTATCCAAGTTTTCCTGGCTCAAAGGCTGGCCCTTTACATACTCTGCCATGTTCCCTCTATCAGGAATGTGTTTAATAGCAAAGCATAAAAATGAAGGAAATTATTTTTTGTTGTTTTGTCATTTTACAGTCATATATGATTCTTTATGACCCCATTTAAGTTTTTGTTGACAAAGATATTTGAGTTGTTTGCCATTTCCTTCTCCAGCTCATTTTATAGCTGAGGAAACTGAGGCAAACAGGATATAGTGGCTTGCCCAGGGTCAATCAGCTATTCAGTATCTGATGCCAGATTTGAATTCAGGAAAATGAGTCTTTTTGATTCCAGGCCCAGAACTCTATTCACTGTGCCAACTGGCTGCTCAGTAAGGAAAGCATAGGCAGGACACAAAACCTAAATTCAATTATATAAAACTGTATAAGAAAATGCAATTTCTTATGAGCACTGGCTCGTTTTAGCAGTAAAATTTTGTTTTGGATCCAGCTAAGTAGAAGTCAAAATCAGGCTCTGACATTAAAGTTTTAAAAACTGTATGACTGTCACTAAAGGCAAATCAATAAATCTTTCTGACTCTCAGTTTCCCCATCTGTAAAATCATAGGATCATGGATTTAGAGAATAAAAGAATTGTGGTTCACGGTGAGAAATGGAGATATCTTAGAGCACTTGTACTACCCACTTCATGAGGTTCTTGTAAGAAAAGCTCTTTGTGATCTTAAAGAAGGGAAAGGGACCCACATGTGCAAAAATTTTGTGGCAGCCCTTTTTGTAGTGGCTAGAAACTGGAAACTGAAGAGATGCCCATCAATTGGAGAATGGCTGAATAAATTATGGTCTATGAATGTCATGGAATATTATTGTTCTGTAAGAAACAACCAGCAGGATGATTTCATAGAGATCTGGAGAGACTTGCATGAACTGATGCTGAGTGAAATGAGCAGAACCAGGAGATCATTATACACGGCAACAAGACTATATGATGATCAATTCTGATGAATGTGACTCTTTTTAACAATGATGCCAGTTCCAATGATCTTGTGATGAAGAGAGCCAACTATACCAGAGAGAGGACTGTGGGAACTTAATGTGGATCACAATATAAGATTCTCACTCTTTTTGTTGTTTACTTGCTTTTTATTTTCTTTCTCATTTTTTCCTTTTTAATTTGATTTTTCTTGTGCAGCAAGATAATTGTCTAAATATGCATGCATATATTGGATTTAACATATTTTTATCATGTTTTACATATATTGGATTACTTGTTATCTAGGGGAGGAGTGGGAAGAAGGGGGGAAATTGGAACACAGGATTTTTGCAAGGATTAATGTTGAAAAATTATCAATTCATATCTTTTGAAAATTAAAAAAGCTTTAATAAAAATAAATAAAGAAAAAAAGAAAATTAAAAAAAGAAAAGCTCTTTGTGAACCATAAAGCATTATATCAGGATAAATTCTTGTTATTACTTGGAAGAATAACTTCCTATTAGAAGAGTGGACACTTCACTGTTGTTATTCAGTTGTTTTCAGTTGTATCCAACTCTTCAGGACCCCATTTGAAATTTTCTTGGCAGAGATACTGGAATGGTTTGCCATTTCTCTCTCTAGCCCATTTTACAGCTGAGGAAACTGAGGCAAACAGAGTTATGTGAATTGTCCAGGTTCACACAGCTAATAAATGTCTGAAGCCAGATTTGAATTCATGAAGATGAGTTTCTTGATCCCATGTCTGGTGCTTTATTCTCATCTAGCTCCCCCCTGGATACTTCAATAGTGGGAATTTGAAATTGCAATTAAAAAAATTTCTTATGGAAATATAACTCTCTTGGATAGGAAAGACCACGGGAGGTTTTTCCGTTCTTTTTCTCTGTTCCTTTCTCTATATCTGTCTCTCTTCCCTTTTTCTACACATTTTCTCTCTCCTTTCCTCCCTATCTCTCTCTGTTAATCTCTCTCCCTTTTCTATCTGTCTCTGTGTCTGTCTTTCTCTCTATCTGTCTCTCTTCTTTCTCTTTCATTCTCTCTAATAATCTCTCTATCACTGTATTTCTGTCTGTCTCTCTGTCTCGCTATCCTTTCTCCTCCCCCCAACACTGATTTATATCTTCCATGGAATTTCTTCTAAGAATAGTAAATCCTAATTTCATCATGGCATAAAAGGTTTTGAGTTGGAAGAGACCTTAGAGCTCATCTAGCCCAACCCCCCTCATTTTATAGATGAGGAATTTGAGATAATTTGATCAAGCTTAAACAAGTAAGTGACAGAGTTGAAATTTGAACCTACTTTCTTCATCTCCTGCTCCAAATAGCATAATGGGAGAGAAAAATCAGAACAAAAGGGAAAAATCATGAGAGAAAAAAAAAACCCAACGGAAAAAAGGGGGGAAAGTGAACATAGTATGTGTTGATTTATACTCAATATCACAGTTCTCTCTCTGGACATAGGTGGCATTTTCAATCCAAAATTTATTGGGATTGCCTTGTATCATTGAACTGCTGAGAAGTACCAAGTCCATCATAGTTGATCATTATACAATCTTGTTGCTATGTATAATGTTTTCCTGGTTTTGCTTTTTTCACTCAGTAGCAGTTCATGTAAATCTTTCCAGGTTTTTCTAAAATCAGCCTGTTTGTCATTTTTAATAGAACTATAATATTCCATTACATTATTATTTTTCAATTATTTGCCAGCACAAAAAAGCTGATATAAACATTTTTCACTTGTGCATCCTTTTCTTTCTTTTATGATTTCTTTGTGATACTGACCCAGTAGTAGCTCTCCTGGATCAAAAAAGAAGTACAGTTTTATAGCCCTTTGGGCATAGTTCCAAATTCCTCTCCAGATCATTTCACAACTCTACCAACAATGAAATAGTGTCCCAATTTTCCCACATCCCCTCCAATATTATCTTTTCCTGTCATCTTAGCCAATCTGAAAGGTGTGAGGTGATACCTCAGAGCTGTTTTAATCTGCCTTTCTCTAATCAATAAAAGAACATTTTTCATATGACAATAGATGACTTTAATTTCTTTGTCTGAAAGTTGTCTATTCATATCCTTTAACCATTTATCAATTGGGGGACTGACTTCATTGCCTATACATCTCTTTTTGGTGCCTTAAAAAAATCATTGTCATTTCCCAATGAACCCTCTGTTGTAAAAAACAAAAACAAAAACAAGCAGTTAAACAGAACAGACTGACAAAACCAGTACTTGGAATAGTGTGTGCAACATTCTGCTCCCATGGTCCTTCACCTCCTATCAGAGAGGGAAATAGACAAGACTTTAAGAACTGTTTTTTATCAGACTGATTCCTGCAATTAATTTGAGTCTGGCTGTCTTTCATTTTCATAGTAATATTAATCGATTCACATTTTTAGAGCTATTTTCTCTGTCTCCCATCTTTCCTTAGTTCAGAAAATTTGGGACTTGGCTAAATTTTTTTTGGGTGGCTTTCACTAGAAAAAGACCTTTGCCACAGGATGGCAGCAGAACCCCATGTGCCTCAATATTTAACTGGTGACTCCTGAAGAACTTATTTGCATTTTATCCCCTTTTTTTCCCACACAGAGGGCCTCAGGGCAAAGACAAGGCCAGACTGATTGAATCACTACTTTGGCTTGGCAGGGAACAGGATGAAAGTTGGGGAGGGGGGTTTGGAAGGGGATCGTGGTGAGAGAAAGAGCAAAGGAGGACGTCCCTTGGCACATAGACTGGGGGCTTTGTTCTGTGTTGTTCCCCTGGAGGTTCAGACTCTGTTTGTGAATGGAAGTGAGTTGGGTGGTCTCCTCAGAGCAGCTGATTGTGCCCATCACAAAACCGCCAAGGGAGAGCTTTTGCCTTTCAAAGAAAGTTGGACAGAGGCTGGCAGGGCAGCTGCAAGCCAGTGCTGGGGCAAAAAGGGGAAATCCTTGGGTTAGACGGCTCCAGGAAAATAGCTGAGCTTTTCCCATGATGCTTGTCTAGAGTCTCTGCCCATCAAACAAGGCTGAGGAGATTTACTGTTATATACAAACATGCCTTTTGGTGTGAGGGGTGGATGACCCAGAAGTAGAAATGGCCATTTTTCTGGGGACCTACCCTTTTTTTCTTTTTGTGATCAGTCAGTGTCCTTCTCCTAAACTGTAGCCAGTCTCCTATCCTGATAGGAATTTGCTTGAATTTCTGTGTGGCGTTGATTTGTAATTATGACTAACAAAAAATGAACCTTTAAAATGTAATAATAATAATAATAAATATAATAACATATTTTATAGTGCTTTAAAGTTTATTCTATATCGCATATCCTGTGGTATAGTTACTTCAAATAATATGGTTGCCATTTTATAGATGAAGAAACTGAGACTGAGTTACAGTAATTTACCTAGGAGTAGTTAAGTTTCAGAGCTGATATGGACACCCAGGTGCTCCATAATCACCTCTCTCCTTGTCATATTTCCTGTGAATTGCTGTGGAGAGCTGGAATCCATCCCTTACTCTTTACTCAAACAGCTGGTGCTCAAGTTCAAGCATTTATTGCCTCACATCTGGACTATCAAAATTGCCTCCTCATTGGTGTTCTTGCTTCAAGTCTCTCCCCTCTGTATAAAGCTGCCAAAATAAGATGCTGCACACCTAGGTCTGACCGTACCATGCTCCTTTTCAATACATCCAGTTGGAGAAGGATGCTTTTGCATTGGCCATCTCTCCTTCCTGGCAAGCACTCTTTCCTTATCTTTGCCTCTGCAAAGCTTAACTCCCTGCAAAGATCAGCTCAGGTATCATTTATATAATGTCTTTTCTGACCCTCTTTCTTATTATTGTGGTTGTTGTTTTTATTATTCTCAAATTATCTTTGTATAATTTATGGTTACATGTTGTACCCTACAGTAGAATGTAAGCTCTTTAAGATAAAACCTATTTCCTTTAAATACCCTCCTCACACCCATAACATATACATATGCGTCTATATACACATAGAAAGGCTACAAAATATACATATTAAATATATTATTTTATTAATAATAAAATATGTCATTAATAAAATATATTACAAATTATAATAAAATATATCATCATTAATAAAATATATGATAGATTATAATAAAATAAAATAAAATATACTTTTAAATAACAAAATAGATTATATTTAATGAAATATATTATATATAATAAAATAGATTATTAGTAAAATCGATTACATATTATAATAAAATGTATTATAATGAAAAATATAATGAAATATATTATTAATAATAAAATATATTATATATTATAATTAACATTATTTTATTATATATTATATAAAATATATTAAAATATATATGTACATAAAATAAGACTATATATACATATATGTACATAGATGCATAAGTGTAAATACATATGCTTATGTATTTTCACATATTATATGTGTTATATGGATGTATTGTATATGTATTACACATATTGATGCTTTTTATTGTCATTGAGTGGATTAGTTTTGTCCAACTTTGTGACCCCATTTGGGGTTTTCTTGCCAAAGACACTAGAGTGGTTTGCCACACCTTTCTCCCGCTGATCTTACAGGTGAATTGTGGCCCATAGGGTTTAGCCATGGCTAGTAACTGTCTGAGGCCATATTTGATCTCAGGTCCTCCTGACTCCTGGATCAGCACTCTAGCCACTGAGCTTCCATGTACACACGTAGGTGTGTATGTATGTAATATACCTACGTACATATCCATATATCTCCTAGCAGGGTGCTTTGTACGTAGCAATAATAGGTGTTATCGAATGAATTGCTTTAATTAAAGTTATGCTACTTGGATGTTGATAACCTGACCTAGTTGTTAACTGTGGCCCTTCGATGATACTGATACAGCGGCTCAAGAAGCCAGATGTAACTGTTGGCACATAATCTCACCACATTATAAATGTTTGGACTCGACCATCATCCTGAAAACTTTCATCGTTCTGGGGAAATTAAAACCATATTTAATCTGCTGGCCTCCTGGAGTCAATTTCCTACTCCTCTTATCTGCACTTTGTTGGCCTAAATTAAAGCATCTTAAGTGTACATAGGAATGACCAAGGAGAAGATTTTGGAGGCTTCCTGTGGCTGATAAAAGCCCTTGGCTGACTGCTTATTTCCCTGAGGGCAGGCTTATTGTGGAGGCCATCGCGATGTATTGCCTTCAGAGTGGCTTATGTCTTGCCCTGGAACACAGCCATCAATGTCTAGGAGTTCTTGGCTGGTTGCCTCTAAGACTGATTATGCTCATAACCTGTTAAATGAGGGTCTCAGAGAAGCAGTCCTGGGGTGAGGACTAATGGAACCCAACTTCCATTTTCTTTGCTTTCAAGCATAAAATAGAGCAAGAGGGACAAGTACTTGGGATTGAAGACAAATGAGCATCTTTTCCCCCTCCAGTAGGGAGTCAGTGAGGGATAGTAGAAGGGGGAGTGATCTTAGAAACAAATATTTTTTGGTGAAAAGATAAAATTGGCCGAATAAATGTAACATCCAGAAGGTGAAGGCTGCTAGCGGCCCACTCGGCCTTGTTCAGACCTCCTCTGGACAATTCTGGGCCACTTTGGGTGCTATATCGTGGTGAAAGGAAAACTAATCCTGAGTTTGAGCAGGATGGTAAAAAGGTTCAAAATCATACTTCATGACTACCAGTTGAATGAATTAGGATTTGCTTAACCAGGAATCCACTGGGAAGAGACATGATAATATGGCTACAACTGGGGAAAGGGGTAAAAGGGCAGACCAGGATAATTTAAGGGGAAGGGACTCCCTAAATACAGGTGCCACCCCAAAGAAAGATTATGCCTTTTAAGCTACTTTTAAAAATAATATTAATATTATACTATACTATAATATGATATATAAAATGTAAAATAATATAAATAAAATAAATTTTAAAATAAAAAAAATTTGCCTTCCATTGAACCTTCCTTTATAATAAAGAAAAATAGTTGAAAAAAATAAAGAAAAATAGTTGAAGACAAGGTGGATTAGTGGGCAGGGCACTGCCTTGAACATTACTGTGATACAGAGCAAATCACTTCATCTGTCTATGTCTCATTTTCCTTTTCTTAAAGTGAGGAAAATTAATTGTATGATCTATGATCTTATGAAAATTTACTGAGAATAGTAATTTCCAAATTTATTTTTCTATTGTGAGCCTCTTATTGTAACAAAATGAGTTCATTGATAATGATAGTGTTTAAATGGGAGATGTGTAGTCATTTGCAAAGATGTTGAAGGGATTTCCGTTCAGCTGTAGTTTGGAATGGATGCCCACTGGAGTGCCTGCCACTTGCCAACTGTGCAAACTTTAGCAAAGTCTTTGCTTCTATGAATCTCAATTTTCCTTATTTGTTAAATGGGGCTGATAATAATTGCTCTGCCTCTATCACACTGTGGTCATAAATAAAGCATTATAGAAACATGAGCTGTTATTTATATAAATTGAGCTCTGTTTTTTGACTATTCTATTGTATTCTTTAAGTAGGAGGTTGCATGTGATAGCTTTGCACTAGTCAGTATTATTTCCCAATTTGACATTGGAAGAAGATACATTCTCAATCATATTGGCAACTGAAAAACTGTTTTGCTTGAATAGTGCCTTTTAAAATATTGGAACATTCAAAAAAGTATACCCTTAATGAAAAAAATATGTGTGTGTGTTATTTGGAATGGAAATATGTGTCAGATTTTTTTTAAACTCTGAAATGGATTAGAGAAAAAGTCCAGAAAAGATTATGTGAGTATGTTTGTGTGTCAGCATCAAGGGGAAAAAATGAGAGGAGGAAGGAAAAACAGATGTGAGTCTGAAAATACCTCAACCATCAATAATTGAAATAGTCTTTTAATTAGTTGAGACCATGATGTGAGATTTCAAAAAGAAATGGTTAAACTCCAAGATCTAATCCCTAGAGAAGACATGATGAAAGGGGCTAGCCTCCTTTCTTTGGAGAAATGGAGGACCATAACTGTGGAAAAGGTGGGTTGCATCTGGTGCCAGAAGTGGTTATACAGTGTTAGTTAGTTTTGTTTAATTATTTTTCTTTCTTACCAGAGAAGCATTTTGGGGTGGGGTAGAGGCTGGAAGGATAGAGAGAGAAAGAATAGTAGTGTATAATTTGAAAACAAAAGCCATTAATTTTTTCCCCTGAGGCAATTGGGGTTAAGTGACTTGCCTAAGGTCACAAAACTAGGAAAAAAACACTTTTTTTTTTGAAGTAAAAATTATGGGCACAAGATGTAAGTAGTATGGCATTATCAACTACAAAGTCAGTCTTAAAGTCAGAGAGACCTGAGTTCAAATTCTGCCTCTGACACAAACTGGCAGAGGAGATGTCCATTTGCATTAGAAAAGGGAGTTTTCTTATTTGGAAGTTCCCTTTCTAGTGAAATCAGTTTTAGTTCTAATTTCTGTGTTCCTGAGAAAGGCTTGAGCATAATGGTCCTGAATAGGCATATCTATTTACTGGCAAGGTTACTTAAAAATATTTCTACTCTGGAATTTAGGCATTTAGGGTTCCACCTGGCAATTTAAAAATATATTTATTTTTAATTTATTTAATAAAACAAGCATTTCCATAACATAACATAATAAAAAAGATGATTGCACATGAAACTTCAAATCTACTATGTGTAACTTGCTATTCCTTTTAAATATATAATAAAACTATCAAGAAAAATTTTTTTTTCTTTTTTTTCTTCTCTCCTCTCCCTCTGTTACCCTAGAGATGGCTATATTAGAAATAAATATGTGTATATGCAAAAAAGCATTCTATACATACTTTTATTTATGAATTCTTTCTCTGGATCCAGATAACATCTTCCTTTCCATGTCCTTTGTAGTTAATTTGGGTATTTGTAATAGTCAAAATGACTTACTTGCCCAAAGTCATTCTTAAAACACTATTGCTGTTACTATATATAGCATTATTTTGTTTCTGCTTATTTCTTTCTTCATTATTTCATACAAGTCTATCCATGTTTTTCTAAGTTCATCGTATTTATCATTTTTATAGCACCATCACAATCATATTAAATTAAATGAGTATTAGACTATATTACTGAAAAGGGAATTGTGTGTGCTAACTTTCTGAATTTGATGGAAAAAGAAAGGGAAGAACATGAAGCGGGCAAAGGGCAAGGGGGATGGAGAAGAAAAGAAAATTTGAGATAGACCGGACAATTTCCTCCCTTAAATGGTTCCACTGATTTTACATTAGAATGCTTTCTTCCCCATGGGGTGCCCTCCAATAAAGCCACAGATGAGCTTAGGGCTCCAACCTGTGGCCATCTAGTAGATTGCTATTTCTGTTTATTTTTTCCGTCAGAATCAGAACTCTTAAGTCTCAGTGGCTTCTCATCATCAACCCCCAAACCCTTTTAAATTTAGTCTTCCTGGGTCCCATCCTGTGGAATTCCTTCTATCTTCATGACATGACTCCATCCTCTTCTCTCTGTCCATTTCATTCGTACCCTTGTCCTGGTTATGACGCCACCAAAATTGCTCAGTTCATCAGGATTTGGCTACACAGAGCCTAGCATTGTATAGTCTGTCCTGGAGAACACCCTCAAATTGATCCTGTAGGAAGGGGTGACTGGCTAGCCATGGGCCCTGGGGCCCTCCTAGAATGAAATGGTGCTTTTTGGCCTCCTAGAATGAAATGATGCTTTCCCTTAGTCCCAGCTGATAACAGAAAGCAATCTTCACTTTTGGAATATGTAGACGTCAAGCCCTTCAAGCAGAGAAATGAGCCTTCCACTCAATTTCCCGTAAAAACTATTTATCCTTGATCCCTTTGGAACACTTACCAAAATACTGATTCCTACTGTGAATGAATTTTTTTGGTTGCTATTTTTTGGGCAGGACCTTTAATTTTTTTGGGGGGGTATAAATTACTCCTTCTGGGAAAATTCCCTCTTCCAATGCAGACCAGCAATTGTTGTAATTCTAAATTCTAGTCATACAGAGCTGTCTGGAACACTGAGAGGTTAAGTGATTTGCTCAGGACCACATGAGCAGTCTGAATGCTTTTGAACCCGGGTCAAAACTCCTTCAGACAGTAAGGCAATTCTTTATCTACTCTGCCAAGCAGCCTGAGTTGAAGGGGGAAATATTTGAGGCAAGTGTTGGGGAAAAAAGGAGAGAGAGGAGTTTGGGACTGGGAAATGGAAATGTTGGAGAGACTTCCTGGGGATTTTCCAATATATCTGACAGAGCCTGGGAACCAGTGGGATCTTGATTGCTATTGAGGCTTTGTGGAAATATAAATAAGCAAAAAAGAAACACAAGTCCTGTTAGGGCTACAAAGAACACCAGGTTTTGTATGAGAAGTCCTGAATTCAAATTCTGATATGCAGCTCACTACCCATGGAACTTGGGCACATCCCTTCACTTCTATCTACAAAAGGGGGGCAGCAGTTAGATGGACTCTAAATTTTATAATCTTAGCTTCTTGATAAATAAATTGCTTGTTGGAGAGTGATATTTGTTACATCTTCTTTTGTGATCAAAAGAGGAATGGCCTGGTCTTGCTCTATAGAGAATGGAAATTGGAAGTCAAACACCCCTCGTGTTCCAAAATAGGGTCTTGAACTTTTTGTAATTTTCATTTACATTTTGTTAGAAGACTTGAAATTATTAGTTAATTTATCTTCCAATACACTATTTAATATACCCCTGAATAAATGATGCAAGTTGTCAATGGATGAATGATCAACTAATAATTCTGCTAGCAATTGATTTTTTTTCTTCAATAAACAAAAAAAATATGCTTATTCATATGGGATGGCGTATCTTTCCTGAAGGTAGGTATTTGGACCAAATGATTACTAGAGGTCACATCTAACCTTATGAATTAATGATTTTGTCTTCTGATCTTCTTTGAGGTATCATACAATGATGCTGATGCTACAAACTTTCTGGTTTTCCTTAAAATTTTTAAAAAGCTGCTTCCTGACTTAATCTCCTGTGAAAGATCTTTTTAGATGTTATTTAGCCCCTTATGAAGTTTTGCCTTTGAGGCAGCCAGGAAGTACAGGGGTTAAATATGTCAGGAAGATCTGAATGAATCCTGCCTCAGATACTTCAAAGATGTGTGAATCTAGACAAATCACCCCACTTACATAAGTATTAGCTTTCTCATCTGTAAAACGAAGATAATATTTTCTGGGGTTCTTGTGCTGATTAGCTGAGATAAAATCTGTAAAGCACTTTTGTAAATCTTAAAGAACTATGTGTTAGCTATTACGATTATAATCATGTGCCATTGGTGAATGAAAGGTGGGGGAAAGGAATAAATATTTATATAGCATTTATATAACATGCACAGATGCTTTTTCATGAATATTATCTCTTTTGAACCTCACAAGAATCCCCATTTTACCCCTATTTTATAAGTGTGAAAACTAAAGCAAATAGAAGTTAAAAAGTAGCTTGCCCAGACATCTTATATCTAGGAAGTATCTGAGGCTGGATTTGAAGTTAGATTTTTGTGATTCCAGATCTGGTACTCTATCCACTAAGTCACCACTGCATAAGAATGATAATTGCAAAGACAGATTTAATTGGATGGTCTGAATGGAAACAACTTTGGGGGAAGAAGAAAATAGGGAATCATGAGACTTTTCACATTTGTCATCTGATCTTGGGATTTACTTGGGATTTATCAGAGAAATTTGACTCACGATAATGGCACATGGACAAGCTCTAGTAAAACAAAGGTATCAAACACCCACATAATTGGATTAAAACAGAACTGGAAAATTTTTTTAGCAAAATAAATAAAATATAATAGCACATACATATTGTTGATATGTGGTTCTCTAAATCAATTTATAGCCCACTAGTATCCTTATGTATAGTTTATTTTCCTACCATTTCTATTTGAATTTGATACCATAGAGGAAAGAATACTACTTTATGATTCTACTTCCAAGAGTCCCTTCCTTCTTCTCTGTCAACCTTACCCAGTCTGCCAGTAAAATCGAGATGTTATGCTAAAGACTTATTTCCCTTAACACTTCCTACTGTGTGACCCTGGGCAAGTACCTTAACCCCAATTGCCTCAGGAAAAAAAAGATTTATTTCCAATTATTAGCAATACTACTTATTAAAGAAAAATACCACACTGCACAGGTGAGCTAATGTAAAACTATTTTTTTTATTGAAAATACATCTACAAAGTAATGTTTCTCAGTTCACACTGAATTTTTCTACCTGCAAAGCCAATAAAGGGTAGAAGGGGATTATCCTAGAGGACCTGATTTCCATAAGAAACAGAGTTAGTATAAAAAAACCAAAAATCCCAAGATATGTATTGTGTCACAATCCATTTTTCTCCAAAGATGTCATAGAAAGACAGTCACTTACATGAAGTCTTTGCAGTGTATTTTCCAAATAGAGCCACAATAATCATTAAATGTTACTCCATATAGACTAACATTAACTTTTTATATGCACATAATGCACGGAATTTCTATAAAAATAGTTCTAATTACATATCAGAGGATGTGTGTGTCTAGATATTCAACCTGTTAGCAAAAGCAAATCCATCCTTTGCTGCTTTCAATTATAGACTCAAGCACAGCTTGCAATGTCTGACAGCTCCCAGATGATCACTTTCACTGAATTATTTCTAAGGGGGGGGGATTATACCTGTGTCTTGACTCAAAACTGAGGAGTTGCTTTGTTTTAAACTAATGCTCTCTCTCTAAGTCCAATGAACAACATCTCAACAATCATCTGATATTTCTCCTGTGAACAAGCATGGCATAACCAAATACTGTGAATAATTTTGATGAGTAGAATTCTAACCCAAAGAAATGCCTCATTTCCTTATTCGCTGAATATTTGGTTACAAAAATAGTTTTTATATGACAGGGCCTCACTCAACTTTCAATCTCCTCTCCATCTCTAACTACATTGTAAACCTCTTCCAGTTTTGATTCCTTCAAAATGCACAAAAAATGAAAACACATAACATTGATATTTTGATCTTTAGGTTTCCTTGGGGAATAATTTTGGATTGAGCAGAAAACATATCAGAGTAAAGAGTATTTTAAATCTCTCCCCCTTTTTATTCTTTCCATTTATATTCCCCACTGGAGACCCATAATGTCTTTCTTTAAAATTCTTTTTACATTTCTGAAACATTCCATCCATTCACTATCTTGCTCTTCATGTTTTTTCTAGTGCCAGTAAAAGCTTAAGCACTCCATTAGTTTTCAGTTTTATTTTCTAAATTACTATTCTTAGTAGATATAGTGGATAACAATTCTCCCCCTCCCCCCAAAAAAATTAAATTTCCCCTATTGGGAAGAGAAGGAAGGGCAGTTTGACCTCTTGCTTCTCTTCTTTCCCTTTCTAAAGCACGGGCAGGATGTTGGGTGAAGTTTCACTCCTGAATAGAGCTATCTCTTGGTACTTGGCACAGCTGCCCACTGGGAAAAAATGGCTTCTGATCTAGGACTAGGGAACCACCCTGCCATGTCTACCTTAGACATCATCCTCCTTGGAGGACAATCTCCTCTAAGAAATGTCTTTTCTTGCAAGATGTCAGGAAAAGACACAAAGGTGGTGAACATTTAATGGCCAGCAGCCCCCAAGCTGGCCTTTTCCTATGCACTTGTGCATAGTGAGATTAGTGAGATGAGATAGGAAGTCATAAACCCGATAAAGACAGATTTTGATCTGCCATCTTTTATCTGGTTGCAGTTACATCAAGTTAATTCTATTTTGGGACCTAACCTGGATTGTGTTCTATGGATCCAGAAATTTTGAAATAGGAATTAAGGAAAAAATGTATTTCCAGCCTCTTCTACCTAATTTTGACTTTCCAGCTTATGAAAAACAAGATCACATTTACAGGGTTGTATGTGTATGTACACTTGCATTTTTCTGTTGACTTGGTCAATGCTCTTTCTGATCTCTTTTTGCACATACCTAGGCAAGACCAGTAGATAACTGTTCATTTTTTTTCTTTCTTTTGTGAAAAAGAATGACAACCATACATTTTGGCCCCATCAAATTTTTGTTGACATTTTTAAATGCTATCCAATTAGGAGGAGAGAGCAAAATAAGGGGTTTCTGGAGAATGAGATACAACTGGATGGAAAAGTTATATTTCATTGTGCCAGTTTACATCTTGGTTTCACTATCAATGGGTTTTTCGGTCTCATTTTCCTGGGAGATGAGCTGATAGGGTTTCTTCATTTCATTCTCTTCGATCACAGAATTACCTATTTCTGCATCTTGATTCTTCAGCTCGTGTCGTGATAAGTGCTCAACAATTCCCGCCCCAAGAGAGTCTCCTAGAACATTGGTGGTTGTACGAAGGCGATCCCTGGGGGATGAAGAAAAAAAGGAAGGAAATCAATTGCCCTGCCAATGTACCCACTTTCACTTTTTTTTTAACCAGGCACTTTTCTAGGATCTCTTGCCCATGGTTTAACTTTCACCTGCTGTAGTAACCTTGCAAAATCAACCCATGAACCAGGTCTGTCTCATGTTTTGTTTTCGTCCCAGTGGCCTCAGTGTCCATGTCTTGTACATAACTGGAAGTTAATTCAAATGTCAAATTGAACTGGTCTCAATTGATGCTCTACAACAGGAGCTATGTGGCTCAGTAGAGAGCCAGATCTGGAGTCAGAAAGACCTATCTCCCTAAGTGAGTTCAAATCTGGCCTCAGATACTTACCAGCTGTGTGACCCTGAACAAGTCACTTAATCCTGTTGGCCCTAGTTTTCTCATCTATAAAATGAGCTGGAGAAGAAATGACTGGCTACTCCAGCATCTCTGCTGAGAAAATCCCAAATGAGGTCACGAAGAATCGACTAAACAACCAAAAAAAATGGATTCCCAACTGGGTTAGCAATCCTCCATGATGCCTTCCATTATTCCCTCAATTGGTTCTCTCAGACCACTTTGACACCCTAATATACTCACATCACATATGTATGTATGTATGTATGTATGTATATAATCTATGAATGGGTCAGGCCTCCGATCAACCATAAACACATTACAGGACAGCTTTCATTTCCCTCTGGATCTGATTAACACATAGGCAGTGAGTAAATTTTTGTTTAGTAAATGAATGAATGGATGATAATGAATGAATTTCACTGTGATTCCCAACTTGCTTAGAAAGCTGGTTAATTTATTTATGATAGTCCTCTAAATTTAATTCTGGAAACTTTTTGTGTGTGACTATTTGGATATCCAGGAGAAAGTAATGTGTTTCTAATTGTAGCTGTTAGCCTCAGATTACTCATAATTGACCAGAAGCCATTTAATGGCTGAAGTAGTTTGGGGAATTTTTTTCTTTCCTTTTTTTTTTTTTTTTGAGACTTCCTCCTGTCTTAGTATTTATTCCTCCTTGTTTTTCCTATCTTATGACTCTCACTTTCTTTTGTACTATGAAAATTTATGAAATTTTTATTTATGAATGTTTATTTAAAAACTCCCTCTGCTCCCCATAGTAATTCATTTCTTATTCAGTGTTGGGAGCTCTCTCTTTCTGTGTCTCTCCCTCTGTCTCTCTTTTACCTCTCCTCTCCATCTCTTTCTCTGTCTCTGTTTTTCTCTGCCTCTGTCTCTCTCCATTTCTATTTCTTTGTCTCTGCTTTTCTCTCTGTCTCTTTCTGTTTCTCTGTCTCTGTCACTGTCTTTTTCTCTGTTTTTGTCTGTCTCTTTCTGTCTCTGTTTTTTGTCTCCATCTCTGTCTGTTTCTTTCTCTGTCTATCTGTCTGTTTCTTTCTCTGTCTCTTTCTCAGTATCTTTCTGTATCTGTTTTTGTCTGTCTGTTTCTTTCTCTGTCTTTGTCTGTCTTTCTCTGTCTCTCTGTTACTTTCTCTATCTCTCTCTGTGTCTCTGTCTCCCTGTCTTGGTTTCTGTATCTGTCTCTCTGTCTGTCTCTGTCTGTCTCTGTCTCTCTGTGCCTCTTTTCCTCTCCTGACAGCACCTGATTTAATCTACCAGCTATGCTCATTCCTCCAGATCCTTCACGTATGGAGCTGAATTCAATAATCTGGCTCTGTGATGGATTGAATCAATCCATCAACAAGCCTTTATTAAGCTTCTATTGATGAGCCAGGACCTTACTGTGATAAGTAAAACCCTCTTAGCACAGTATACAAGATGGTACAGAACATTCCCAACCCTTCTGTGGTGGCCATGCTCATCCTGAAAAGGAAGTTTTAGAAAAAAAAGAAAATGCTGTCAGAAGGAATGAGTAAGAAAAGTTCAGCTGGGGAGGCGGAAAGGAGGAAGCATGGAGCTCGGAGTTGGTAGCTGGGCACCAGGATGTGTCCTCTGACTCTGAATGTGCCTTGGGGACCCCGGAGCTAGTGACCGCCTCTGCTCCATCTTCCCACTGACTGCATTTCTGTCTTTTTCACGTTCAGCTCAGATAGACACCATCGTGTACCATATTATGCTTCGGAAATGGGAAACAAAAGGCAGAAGGATGCCTTAGCCCAAGTGCCAAAGTTAGTTTCTGAGGCTTAGTGGCTGGTAGTGATGCTGAATCAGGAGACAAGGTTTCTGCTGATCTACACTTTAGTCTGACGACGAACGAACTGCTTTTCTGAGGGAAAGGTGAAGGAGCCAGCCTCGTTGTACAGATGGATAAAGAAACGAGGCCTGACGGCATCCGGGGACTTGGCGAATGGAGCCTTTGCTTTTAGCTAGAGGTCGGGCAGCAAGGAACAAGCGCCGCGAGACTCCTGGTGGGACGCGGGAAACCCTGCCGAGCTCCCTGGGCGGGGCGAGGTGCGGGGATGCTGCGGGGCCATACTCACAGGAACCAGTCCACAGCAATGATGAGGGTGATGTCGTCCGTGGGCAGCCCCACGGAGGTCAGCACGATGACCATGGTCACCAGCCCTGCCTGAGGGATCCCAGCAGCTCCGATGCTGGCAGCTGTGGCTGTGATGCTGTTAAATGAGGCCCCCGGGAGAGAGAAAAGGGGGTCAGTGTTTGGAAAGAACCATCCAGGGCAGAGAGAGTAAGCCCTAAAAAACACCGCCCACGCCAACGGGACGAACTGAGGCCTTTCATCGCTCGGAGCAGGCGTGGAACCCGGCGCTCGGATTAGGCGACAACGACCCTAGCACAGGAGCGCAGAGACCAGGCTTTTGGATTTCGCGAATTCCATAGACTAACAGAGACGGGCACATTTCTAATCCGGAAGGCTCGGGTTTAAGTCCCGTCTCTGACCCACGACCCCACGGACAAAGCAACTAACTTCTCGGGGCTCCGCCCACCCTGGGTATCTAGGAAAGCTGTATTCCGGAGGTTCCATACCCAAATGAAAACCATAGGTCTGCATTAGAAAAAAATAAAAGTAATATAGTCTGGTCTGTCACTTGGCAGTGCCTTGGGAATACCTTTGAGGAATGAATCAATCCAGTTCTGATAATGTCTGATTATTAAAATCAATAATCCTCCCCAATTTATAAATGGTCAAAGGATACAAACCGGCTTTTGTCAAGGGAAGGAAGGTAATAAGCATTTGTTAAGTTATTATATATATTATATATACTATGTATAATATATAAATAGATAATAAATAATATAAAGAATAAATTATCATTAATATTAATAAACTCTTATGTGCCAGGCACTGAGCTACAATCTTTCCAAATATTCTCTTTTGATCTGCACAACAACCCTGAGAGATAAGTGCTATTGTTGTTCCCATTTTACAATGAAGAAACTTAAGTAACCAGAAATTAAATGAGGGAGTTCTCTCAAGAAGCTTCTGTTAATCAATTGCTGGTTTAATAACCATAGATGGGCAATGACAAAATGTTATGATTTATTATCATATCAATGTACTTCTGGTGTTCAACAAATTCATTTTTTCATGATTTAAAGAAAAGTTGGATCTGGGAATATAAAAAGAGGAAAAAAGACTTTTAAAGCAGAGACATTATAACATGGCGAGTGGGGAAGAAAAATATCTCATTGTAAATAGGTGTAATGAAACTTCCTTGATTCTTGACGAATTAAAGTTTGAATTCCAACTGGAGAATCTTTTTTTCAGGAATGGTTTCAATGAAAAAAAATAGATTTTTAGAGGTATTAAATATTTTTGTTTCATACAAGAATATGTTGCTCTGGATGACTTGTATGCTTAGTATGTTGTGATTTATTACAGTTGGAGATTTGTAGACTTTTTTATTTTCATATTGAATCATGTTACTTTTGTATGACTTAAGTAAACAGCTGGGTTAATTCATCATGTTTGCTCTTTTAATAAAATATTAGGATAGAGTTCATTTTGAATGCAAGTTGCCTTTATTATAAAATTGAGTTGGCTTTGGTTATGTAATATCTTGCATGATAGCCTTTAGCTAGCCTTTTTAGCTGTTGACATATTTATTGAAGCTTATTTTTTTAAAAGGATTTCCCCCCTCTTTTTGTATTTGGCAAACTATTCACAACTTAAGCAGAGAGAGAGTTGGGGATCTTCTGTGTAATTTTGAAAACTAAATGTTAATCCCTAATCAAGCATTAAATTTAAAGATCCCCTGGACCCACTAACAGTGTTTACAGCAATTAGTAACACTATTTATTGTTCTTGTTAATACAGTATGTTATTTTGAGTTTGTTATTGAAGGTCTTCATTTGGCCAGATTTATCTTTGAGTTTCCTTAATTTATGAAAACTATTTGATCTCATTAATATCTTGAATTTAATTGTGTCATAGTGCTATTGAAATGACGTTCTTTTCATTTTGTATATATTTTTTCTCAAAGCAAAATCTTAAAATCTGATGTCCTCTCCTAGAAGATAAAAGAAAAACTACTCCAGATTAGTTATAATGAGGGGAGTGAAAATTAAATTAAAACATGTCGGAAATTCCACCTCACACCTACTATAGATTGTAGTTGATAAAAATTAATAGTGACTATTGTTGGAGTTATCTCAGAGGAAAGGCGTACTAATGCCCTATTAGTGAAGCTATAAATTTGGCCAACACACTTTGGAAAACAATTTGGAACTATATGCCATAAAAATAACATGATGCTTACCCTTTAACCTAACAATACCACTATACAGCCCATATCCCAAACAGATAAAGGAAAGAGGGAAAAAAAACCAAAATTAAAAAAAAATCATAGAACCATTTTTTTGTTGGAGCTAAAAACTGCAAACAAAATGGGGTGTCCAATTGAGAAATGGCTTATATAATATAATGAAAGGAATGGATTCAGAGAATTGTAAGAAGATTCATATGAACTATTGCATAGTGATGTGAGAACCAAGAGAATATATAATGACTATAACACAAGGAAAAATTTCTCTGACAGATAAAAACTCTGAGCAATGCAATCAATAACCATGATTCTAGAGGACCTTCGATACAGGATGTTACCCAATCCCTGAGAGAGAGGTGATCTACTCAAGATACAGAATGAGACATATATTTTTCAACAGGTAAGTGAGAAAATTTGTTTTGTTTAACTATGCACATTTGTAATAAGAGAAGATTTAGACTATTTATTTTGGTGAAGGATAATGAGAGACGGGTGAGAGGAAGGGGTCCTGGTGATAATGAAGTTAATAAAAAAAAGTTTCTCCCAGAGATAGTACATACATGTACATAATTGTGTATGCACATTTACCTGATGGTGATAATCTGTCCAAAGTTCAGTTCAAAGTTATTAACTTGAGCGATGAAGATGGCAGCAAGGGCCTCATACAGAGCAGTCCCGTCCATGTTGATCGTGGCACCCACTGGTAGTACAAATCTAGTCACACGTTTGTCCACTCCATTGTTCTCTTCCAGGCACTTAAAAGTGATGGGCAGGGTGGCAGAACTGACAGCCAGTTAAAGAGGGATAAGACCAGAAACAAGCATTATCTGAGATATGACATTTATGGTACTCTAATAACTCTCTGCTAACTTGCTATTAACAAAGTGATTCATTTTTTTTCTCCCTTTAAACATGAGTAGATGTTCCCTGTCATCAGTAAAATGACAATTCAGGGATCCTTATGTGTATGTCCCTTTCATCAGTTAGGCTGCAGATGATTCTCTCTGCAAGGGGTCACTTTGTGGGAAACATAATTATTCTCCTTTTAGCATGCAAACTTGGAAGATATGGAGAATAGTGGGGAGGAGATGGCAGCTCATCCTTCTCCCAAGCCAGAGAAGAGAGACTTCTGCCACCCAATTAAATCCAAATGAAAATTGTGTTATCAAAGAAGCAATTTAATCAATTCATACTTTTGAAAGTAAAATTAAAAAAAAACTTCATATATCAAGCTAATAATTTCTTAAAATGAAATGGAAGGTGAATTTTAATAATAATATGATTATAAAAAATGAATAAAGCTGAACTCTATGTAATGATAATGATCAAAGTTGACTCCAAGGAAAAGTTAAGAAAAAATGAACCTTCTATGAAGGGTGAGGGGTAAGGATCTATGACTGTGGAATACTGTATATGCTGTCAGGCAAGATTGGCATGTTCCTTTTGTTTGACTAAAATAAATTTTTTCTCTTTCTTTTTAATAAGTGATAACTTACTGAGGAGGAGGATATTTGAAAATGAAGGTGTTGTAAAAAACAAAAAGGTGTTAATAAAAAATAAGATAAAATCGCATAATTAACAATGCCTTACATCTATATAATGCTTAAGCATTTTTTTCCTTAGGGCTTTCACATATATTATCTGATTAGATCACACAATAACCTTACTATTTCTGTTTTACAGGTCAGGAAAGTGAAGCTTGGTGCAATTAATTAAATGTCAAAGTATTATTGAGATGGTTTCTATCCCAGGGCTTCTTAAATTTTTTCTATTTGAAACCCCCTTTTTTTTTCCCAAGAAATTTTTACATGACTCCAGGTATATAGGTATATAAAATAGACAAACAAATTTACTGATAATAAATCATAATTTCACAACTCCCCCCCCCCAGTTCAAGAAGTTTTTGCTTATCTCATGACCACAGCAACATTGCCTCTCAGATCCTCATTTAGAATAGGAATAATCCCAGTAATGGTCCAATTACCTGGAGGATGTCCCCAAAGCCGTGATGAGCGCCTGCAGTAAGCCTCCAATAAAAACCCAAGGATTTTTGCGAGTTACCAAGAAGTAGAGAAGTGGGAGCACAATAACTGCATGAATGAGCAATCCGATGATGACAGTTATGGTGTACATAGCCAGCTGCCCACCAATCACTCCCATATCCTCCATCTCAACAATTTTTCCAGCAATCAAAAAGAGGATCCCAAGTGGAGCATACCTAGGTAGAAAGTGACCAGTAATCAAACTCAGTTTACTTTTCCATGCAACAAGTCATTTAGAACAACTTTGAATGATTAGATCATTTTGAGTATTCAAAATATTCAAATCAATACAAAGGACTTTGAAGGAAGATGCTATCAACATCTAGGGAAAGAACTAAATAGAAGTGTGTGTAGTATAGTTTTACATACACCGACATATTTTGTGTTTAAAGGTAGCCTTCTGGAGGGTGGTGTGGAGTAGGAAGGGGAAAAAAAAGTTTAGAAGGAATCACAAAAAAAAATCCATGCATATTTGATGCATGGATAATAAATAGCTTTTTTGAAATATAATAAATATTGAAAATATTTATTATATTTTTGAAAATATAAATAGCTTTAATTAAAGAAACTAATGTGTAATATTTATTACATTTTTAAAAGTAAACTGTGAAATGAAAATTCATGTTTTATATTGAATCCTCAATTTATGTTGTGCTTTGTACATGAAAATATTTTATTATGTAAATTTGTATCAATAATATTATTTATATGTATTATTTATTAAGATAAATTTTATTTATTTTCAAGTCAAAATGAATATTTAAAAAAATTTAAAAACCCTAATTCATTTAGTTTGTTATCAAATACTATGATAATATGGATTTCTCAAGCTTTCTTATTGTCAGGTTTCTTTTTTGTATCTGATAAAAATCTCCTAAATACCCTTTCTTTTAAATTTTTTTTCTTTTCTCCTATTCATAAGGTTTTCCTTACTTTAAGAACTTCTACAGATTATCTTTCTTTCTCATAATCAATAATAAGAGGCAGCTCCTTTTTTTATTTTATCTGATTAATATCTATGGATGTTAAATCCTTAATATATAAACAATCCACGACTTGTAGAACTGTTGAGCATAATTTGGAAAGCCTTAGCAACATAGAAAGAATATGGGAATATATTAATGTGATTAAGTCAAGGAAGTCATATGATATCAGCTTTACATTTTAGTTAACCTTGTGGGCATGTATGTGTATGACAGAAATAGACACAGAGAGACAAGCAGAGGCAGAAAGAGGGACACTAACTCTAGGGCTGGGACTTGCCTCGGTGCATGGGGCTGGCCTGCAGCTGGATGGCAAGGCCCTAACCCGGGTTGGGAGATGCAGTGGGGGAGAAAGTTTGCCATCTGCTTTGAGTTCTGGCTAATGGGAGGGAATGCAAGTACTCTTGGTACTCTCACCATTTTAACGCCCCTGGGACAATGTCCCACTTTCCCCCAAACTAGTTATCACCTTGTCCTTCTGTAATGAAACACCTATTTATGGAATCATGACATTCTGTCTTTAAAAGTTAGAATTTTCCATTTCTTAATGTAGTTGGATCTGGAGGATTTGACTATCACCAGCTTAGAACACCTGCCAGCCTACAACACGTCTAATTCAATAAATAATAGCCTTAAAGCTCTTGACCCCAATGCTGTCATTGGTGCTTGTTCTTGCTGGCTCTGAGAGAAACAATGATTAATTGTAAAAAAGGCTGGTCTGGGGGCAGTCTTTTCTCCCCGTTGTTGTATGTGACCTCAACGCCAGCCAGAGTGTACAAAAACTGCCATCTCTGAAAGGACAGAATAAAACTGCCCACAAAAAGGGATCTATGGGGAACCTTGTAGGTTTCTTTGGGAGAGGACAAAAAAAATACATCCATTACTTCTGGCAACGGCCTTTTACAAACACAGACCAGGAAATCACAGCAGTACCTGTTTTATGGAATTTAATAACAGGGCCGAATGTGTGGGCTAATATACAGCTGGAAAGGATAACCAGCCAGGACCATTCAGTATCACTGAATGGGCTTCATTCATCAAAGAGATGAAAGGTAGAGAGATTTTAATAATATGAAGATAAATGTTCACTTGTAGTGCCATGAGGATTTCAATGGGGCCTCCCATCTAGGGGCTCATGGGTTAGCTACTCCTGTGGAGCCAACCTTCTGACTGGTCTTTGTGTCCAAAATCCATGTTCAGCTTGGACAAGCTCTTGAAAAAGGGATTTTTCCTCTCCTGGGCTCTAAAGGCTTTGGGGGCAGAGAAAACAAAAGGCATTTCCAACAGTAGAGGCAGCTGAGTGCTTTCTTTAGGAAAAAAATGTCTTTCCATCTTAGGTGATGGGAGAGCTTTGGGAAGTCACTCATTTATATTAGAAAGAAATGAAAAAAAGCAGCTTCCACAACTATGTGCCTTTAAATAGTCTTGCCATTTCTGGGGAGAGTCTGATCCAAAACAATACCAATACAATAAATATTTATTAAGGACCTAGGTGCAAGGAACTATGCTAGGTATTAAACAGAAAAAGCCTCTGTCCTCAAAGAATTAATGTTTTCCAGTTACACACATACTATGTATAATATGTATATATGTATTATTATATATTACAAATATATATAATACTCATATACATTGGTACATATATGCAATAATATATACATACATATATACACACTTGTTCAAATATACTTCTCTTTCTCCCTCTTTCTTACTCTTCTATATGAGAAGGCAGGAGAGACCACTAACAATTAAGATTAAGATTCAGGAAAAGCCTTTTTAGACCCTGTTTACCCATCTTTGAACCCCTACAAAGGCTAGCACAGTGCCTTGGATAAAGTGGGCCCTCACTAAATGTCTGCTGAAGTTCTGAAGGCTTCCGGTGGAGTCTTTGTCCCTGTTCCCTGACACTAAGATTGTTAAAATAATTTTTACAATAAATTGTCTGTTGGCATTCAAAATGACTTCTTAGGAATGTTCCACTTATACAGCCAAGCTACTATTGGCTTTGAGACCTAGGGCTGCCTGTGAACTTGAACTTGACACCTGAGACTGATCCATGACAGCCAAGAATGGGGTTCTTGGGGTCCCTGATGCTTTGTTTTAGGGGAAATGTCCCATGTCTGCCACCATGTTACCTAGGAAAGTGCCTCTTGTTTTCTAGGAGCATTGTGCTGAGGTGACTATAAAACAACAGCCCTAGAAACTTTTTTGAAGCTGGTCGCAGGGATCTGACCCCATCTATGTTTAATGGAAAAATAAAGTGCTAAAAAGATTCCATTTGGACCAGTTCTTCCCAAAATGTAACTGTAGGTCACGTGGTAGCCAGTGATTTTTTTTCCCCCTCTGGGGGGTATGTAGTATGTGTGTGTGTTCTGGATTCAGCTTTTGGGGTTTTGCATTGCTACAAATAAGTTTCCCTTGTAGCTCTCTGCTTGTCTACATGTATTTCTATATGGAGGGAATGGTGGGAACTGGATTGGCAGCTGTTCAATAGAGCTAAATTCAGCTTAATCAGCATCTGAAAGTATGCTCTGAGTGCCTCCCTGTGTTTGGTAATGACCCCCCTCAAGGATTTAAAATAGAAGAAATTTCATTTTCCCAGATTTGGTATCCTTTTTTAGTTGTATTAAAAAAAAAGTCAAACATGGGGGAAATAAGACTTCACTGGTCCTGGGGAAGGCAATTGATTCTATTAAAAATAAACATGTAAACATAAGCAAGGAAACTTATTTGTTGTTCCATCATTTCAGTTATGTTCAACCCCATTTAGGGTTTTCTTGGCAAAGATCGTAGTGATTTTCCATTTTCTTGAAGTAACTTGTCCAGGCTCACTTTCAAGAACTCTTTAGAACTGAAGAATTCTATGACATTCCCATCGGACTAGCAAAAGTCACCATCCTATTTAGTTCAGATTACATCAATCAATCAACAAACACTTAGAAGCTCCAGTGAGATATTTCTTTCAAGGTGCTTCTCCTAGATGCAGATATTAAGGAATCAAAAGTAGATCAGGGTATTAATTAGGAGAGTTCCCTTGTTCAGCCTGATAAGGTGACAGGTGGTAAGTCTTTGGTAGGGACCATGTACCTTTTAGAGAGTGTGGACATAAGATGATCAGGGAACACCTACCTGATGTGCCTTCAAAGTCTCAGATGATGGAGATAAGGTTGTGGGTTGGAATCACATTTTTATGTTGGGCCTATCTAGAAAGGGTCAATTACAAATCTCTCTTTTTTTTTGGTATTTATTTATTTATTTATTTATTTTGCTGAGGCAATTGGGGTTAAATGACTTGCCCAGGGTCACACAGCTAGGGAATGTTAAGTGTCTGAGACCAGATTTGAACTCAGGTCCTCCTGACTTCAGGGCTGGTGCTCTATTCACTTCGCCACCTAGCTGCCCACAAATCTCTTTTTTAGAGAGATTCGGAGAAAACTGAGACACTATAAAGAGCAGAAACTTAAGGACAGCCTAAGGGGGATAGAAGGGAAAGAAAAGGGACTTTTCTCTAGGGGCAGAGGCATATTACATTTGCATTCACTCTTACTTATACAGCCGATATATGCTGGTATATGTTTAACAAATGACTGAAGAAAAACTTTTTTTTTTTTACCCATGACACATTTTTAAGGTTAATCAGCATTATAGACATTTTCTCTATTGTTTTCTTAAATCTAGACAATCAAAAAAATACTATATCAAGCCCTGATTTGTAACACTGGCAGATTTTTTGAAGCATAAATGCTGACATTTGAAATTTAACAATTGGCTCGAAGCGCCCAGTTTGAGCTAACTCCAGCAAACTCCTGCAAGTTAATGCTCAAGAAGAGAGGTACATTTTCAGTTTCAGTTTTCCCAGCTACAGCTTCAGAAAGACAAAGATATGTTTTCCCAGTTCAAGAAAGAGTAGCCTTGGAGAAGCAAAATCATGTGATGGTATGTTGGAAACTTTTTAATATGACGTCTGGGGGACTATTGAGAGTATCCTGAAAGCTAGATAAGTGGGATAGCAAAAAAAAAAAATCTGTATTTTACTCTCCATCATTACCACATGTCATTCAAATGGTGCAGCCGCTATGAGAATGAGTGTTGCCTTCCTATAACCCCCAAATTTATTTCTTTTGGGGAAAGAATGTAAACCCTTGGGGTCATACCATAAGATTTATATATTCCAAGTGGCTGGGTGGTTCAGTAAATAGAGCACTGGGTCTGGAGTTAGGAAGACTGAAGGTCAAATCCAGTTTCAGTCCATGAGTAGCAGGGTAATCTCTGGGCAAGTCTCTTAGCCACTGTCTGCCTCAGTTTCCTCAACTGTAAAATGGGGATAATAATAACATTTACCTCTTGGTATTGTTGTGAGATCAACAGATCTTATTTGTGAGGTCTGTAATATAATACCTGCCACAGAGTAGGCTCTTAAGAATCAAACTCACCAGAAAATTGTGAGTTGTATTTCAGGTCACATTAGTTAATGAGGCTAAATCTCAGGATGATGTTCTAAGGCTGGAGAACTTTATGGATCACTAAGATGATGATGGGACTCATCAGAATGGCAGGACTACAGATTATTGTTTGCAGATTATTTTGTGACTGTTTTGGGCAGACTCCTTTTTTTTGTGATTTCTGAACTTGCTGTGGGAGGAAAGAATTATTAGGAGTTAAGTACTGTTTCCTCAAGTGCTTGCCAGGATACTGAGATCCCTTTTACCCTTTCCTGTGGAGATCTAGACAGGAGCTATAGGCTGAAAGCTCCCAGTGGAAATTCTGAATTAGGAAGGGGTGGAGCAAGTAAGTCAAAGACATAAATTGGGTAAAATGCTGGGTTAAAAATTCACAGGCTACAATAGTAAAAACAAATAAAATTCCCCAAATAAAATCCAAATAATAGGGGAAATGGAGGTACCTACCACATGATCACAGCAACCAGTCTCATAATAGCCTCATTGAGGCAATCAAAGAAATCTTTCAGGGCTTGCCCTTGCTCCTTCATATTTCCAATCACCAATCCAAAGCACATCGAGAAGACGACCAGCCCCAGAGCATTCACTCCATTCACAGCCCCTGGGACTGGGACCATTTCCTCTTTTATATGGGTGAGGGTTTCCATGGCCTCTGAAATATTGCTTATCATAGAAGCTAAAAGGGTTTCATTGGACGCAACATGCACCTTAAAGGTTTTCTTCTCATAGTTGGTCTTAAACTGAAACAATAAAAGAAAGCCAAAAAAAGGTTATAAACAAGGAATTGTTTCATTGGGAAAGATAGGCTCCTTGAAACTTTTCTTCTCCTAGCTGGTCTTAAACTAAAACAATAAAAGAAACCAAAAAAAAGTTATAAACAAAAGGAATTGTTTTACTGGGAAAGATTTTAAAACTTCTTCTCATAGATGGTTTTAAACTAAAACAATAAAAGAAAGCAAAAAAAGGATATAAATGAGGAATTGTTTCATTCGGAAACATTCGGAAAGAGAGGTACCTTGAAGCTTTACTTTTCATAATTTGTCTTAAAAAATGAAAGAAAGCAAAATAGAAAAAGTGATAAAGAGGAGGAGTAGGAGTACCATTTTTAGATTAGAAATGGACCTCAGAGGCCATCTAGTTTCACATTTTTATTTTATAGATAAGAAAACTGCTATCCACCCAGATTAACTGAGCCACAGAAAGTCACATGTATAGAGTCTGATTGCAGATTTTTAACCCAGAGTCTTGAATTAAAGAATCTACTGTGCCCTGCTATCTACTTTCTCTTTAAATGAGCCCTTTCTTCTTGCTTGTGACTGTGGAGAGTGCTACTAAATTGTAGAATGTTAAAACTAGGAAAGGAATTAGAAATCATCTATTTTTACAAATAAGGACACTGAGGTTTGGAAATATAAAATTACTTGCTTGAAGTCACAAAGCAAGCTGATTGACAGGGCTGAGAACTCAGGCAAATGTGACTATTAATTCACTACTGATTCCACTTTGTTTAGTTGTTTCTTTGGCTTTGCCCAAATGTTACTGCATCTATTTTTTCAAATGAACCCATGAATACAGAGCAGTGATCCTTACAAAGCAGAAATGTGAGATAATAGCTACAGAGCTTTTTCTCAGCTCTCCTGTGCCATTTACTTAAGACACAGTCCATTCCCAAAAGTCTGACTCCCAGAGCCTTAGAGCTGGCAGTTCTACTTTATAATTCTATCCAGCAGCCTGGAAGCATGGGGGTGTGTCTAGCTTGCTAAGTAAGCTTACACTAGTTTTCCCTAATATTTCAAATTTGCAAGGCCCTCTCTAGCATCATTTTGAAGTATTTACTAATCTCTTAGATTACCATCATAGTGGTTTTGCTTCATTCAAGTAAGCCATGCAAAGGCAACAATGTACTGGTAAATGTTTAACTGGTTCCCCCTCAAAAATGCACATATAACATAATTTTAAGTTGTCTGTTCTCCATAACTTTCTTAAATCTAAGTAGTTAGCAAACTAATAAATCAAGTCCTAAATTGGAGGGTTTATTGATTTCTGAAATATAAATATGCTGAAAATTTACCAATTGGCTGGTAAACCTTTTGGAGCTGGTTCTAGCACACTCCAAATAGGTAAATGGAAGCTTTCCATAGATTCTGGGACTTCTAAAACTCCCCCACCCCCAAACAAAACCTAACAGAAACTTGTATTTATATACTCTCTATATTCAGATACTCCCCCAAAGCAGTTTGGGGAATATTAGACAGAGAAGTTATAAGCATTAGAACTAGGAAATGTAAGAAATTATTTCATTCAACTTCATTGTTTTATGGAAGGGAAACTGAAGATGATTTCCCCAAGAGCTTATGTTTATTAGTAGAGCCAGAATTCAAACCCAGGGCTTCGGTTTTAAATCTAAGTTCTTTTGTAGCTACACCAAATTGCCTCCCAACAGAAGTAGTGTCTCCTTAGGGTAGAAGAAGGTAGGGCAGAAGAGACAAAGGGAAGAGTACCAGGGAGTGAGTTCACTCCCTTACATTCTTTTCATGCTAAATGGGCCACTGAGGCAGGAGAAACAGGACAAGAAAAGATTAAAATGTGGGAGCCTAGGATGTGATGAGACTTTCCTTGCTTCTCTCTTCCCTGATATAAAATTACTCGTGAATTATGCAAAGAAAATTATTCAAATGTCTAAAGCCTTTGATTCAAAAATTCCATTCTCAGGCATACATACCAAAGAAGGTAGGGAAAAAGGCTCCACACAGACCAAGTTATTTATAGCAATGTGTTTTGTAGTATCAAAGAAACAAAAACAACATGGATGCCCATCAGTTGAGAAATGGCTAAAAAGATGTGGCATAAGAATAGAATTTTACAAGGCCATAAGAAATGATGAACACGAGTGTAACGGGGTACCAGGAGGGCCGGTCAGTGAGGGTCCCAACCTTTAAGTGGATGTAATCACTTCTGCCGGGTGCCAATCACAGATACTTAGGGAGCCTCTGTTACCTAGAGAATCCACCCCCAGAGAAGCCTGTGAAGACTTGGAGAAGTCTCTCCCAGGATAAGCTGATGACTTGATCTCATTACTGTACAACTAACCTGGATACTCACCTCCTTTAGCTTCCTCTTCTGTCTGCAGGGCTGGACGACAGAAGACTAAAATCCACTTTAAGCTTTCCTTTAGAGAAAACAGCCTGGATTTTGTGGCTCTGCTTGGGGAGAATTCCCTGCACCAAGATGACCCTTCTCTCAGCACTCCCTCCCCCACTGTCCAACTTCCTTTTGTGTGCTGTCTTTCCTCTTTAGATTGTAAGCTTCTTGAGGACGGGAACTGTCTTTTTTTGATTAGCATCCCATGTTTAGTGCAATACTCGGCACACACTAGGCACTTAATGATGTTTATTGATTTGAATTGGCATATACACATAACTACAGCAATGTAAACAGGAAGAACAGCAACAAAACCCAAATGAAAAGTTCCATAAATATAATCAAACACTATCCTGGAGATGAGTGAGGAAAATACACCTTCTTTTCTTCTTTATAAAAATGGTGGGGTGAGGGAATTGGAACTAAGGGCATGAAATATTACATATATACTGTTAGTTTATCTTAGGTAGTTTTGCAGACCTGCTTCCCCCTTTCCCCCCCTCCCCCCGCTACCTTTTAAAAAAATTATGCTACAAAGAATGGCTCTTTGGAAAGTGTAGGAGGGATATTATTGATGAAGAAAATCAAAGCATATCAATTAAAGAAAAGTTCCTCATGTACCATACAGGTATGGTGGTCTTGAGGCAAAGCCAAGTCTGAAGAATCTCTATGTAGTTGTTGCCTCAATGGCACATGTTAGCTGAACCAACCCAAGCTTGATTGGCACTTTGACACACCCATTTAGTTTTTTTTAATCCAAGGAATGACACATTTTAAAAAATACTGAAATGTGAAACTAGGCCTCCTAAAACAATAAGAAATTTTGATGACTCAAAATCAAGACCCCCTAGAAAGATCCAGACACTCTTGGTTTTGTGGAACCATTCCACAGCTCATGTTAAAAAAAAGAAATGAAGTTAAGGCTGTACTTCTACTTAAATAAATAAATCCCCCCAAATAATATCCTATTTATCGTATAAACCTTTTCTACAGAGATGAGGAAGCATAAGCAAAGACATCTTCTAATTCTGACTCAGCAGGGTATTCTATTATTGAGCCAGGGTTTCAAAGCTCCTGAGGATTCCAGTTTAACCCTGAGGGTCAAGGTAAAAAAAAAAAAAAAAAAGGCTTGTCATTGAGTGCATATTTCTGTAAGGAACGTAGAGGAATGAAATTCCCATTCTCTGTGGCCTTGTTAGTTGAGATCTGTTTTTAACTAGACAGGACAACAAAACTACTGAGGTACAAAAGCATGGCACTTTGGAATGACATTCATACTCAGGAGCCACAGGGACCTCCTGGTGTTTGTTATAATTTGTACATTTTCCAAAAGATTAGCTTAACTTTACAAAATGGGAGGAATCAACTTGATTCTCTCCAAACTCAGGGGAAATAAAAGAGAATTACATGCTTGTTTACATTTTCCTGGTTTGGGGATTAAGTAGCCCAAACCAACAGAAACACCTGAAAAGGATATATTATTCATTTGAATAAAGATATTGTTTTGAATTCTAATTGCTAAATGGATGAGTAGCAAGTACTACACAGTTATTCCCTGACATATAACAATCCATAGACTTCATAAAGCAGGAAATGAATTCTCCATGTATTACCTAGATATCCAATGTAATTTGGAGTTTCTCTATGATATCTTCATTCTATCAGATCAAAATCCCATATATTTGAGAACCCTGAGGTACCACAAAGGGCTGCCCTGAACTGGCAGTGCAGGGCTTGGAAATGAACAATTGTCACATCTAAAGATCCCACAACTCAAAGTCAGGAGAAAATTCCTTCTATTATTAATCCCATAAGATGCAAGTTCTATATCAAGTTGCCATACATCACTGGCAATTCGACCTCATGTAACAGTGAAACCCCAGTAATATCTTTCTTTGTAATTTAACTTTTGAAAACATTTGTTTTCTTGGCAGCTCACACTTAGCCAGCTGTTGCTGGCTATTTTAGAAAACAGAAATTCAAAATCAGGGTCAGAAAGATTACAAACAAGCATATGAGATGGGGCATCAGGTTTTGGAAAAAAAAATATCAGTAAATAACATACAAAGAAACCTTGGTTTCCTGATTCAGCATTCTTGCTATGGACCATTCACATTGTCATAAAAAAGCCTCTCCACTTCTGATGAAAATTGAAATTTGAATCAACAATACTCTTAACTAGGAATTTTGGCACCTAGGGCAAAGTCAAACATGAATAAGGGTTCACAATCCCCCCCCAAAAAACAAACCAAAAAACAAAAACAACAACAAAAAAAAAAAACAACTACTGTAGGAAAAGACACTTTCAGATATTAGTTACATGGCACTCTCGACATCTCTACCAGAACCATAGCTCTGTGTCTTCAACAACAAAACAATACTTTTCTAAAGGAGTGTTTGGGGCTTATTCTACAGAAACTCGCCCTCAGTGAGCTCCAAGTCGTCAGCAGCGCAGTCAGGGTCTTCTACCTCCCGGCAGAGCAGCATGAACTCCTTCACCATCTCCTTCACTCGACGCTTGTTCACGGGTCTTTTGAGGACGTGCTGGCTAAAGGTATCCTTCTGTTCAGCACTAAGCAGAGGCGAGGGAAAACCCTGTAGCTGCATCAGCTCCTTGATCCACACACTGAGGCAGCTGAAACAGTTTTTGTGGAGAGCAAACATGACATCTGCAAAGGAATCCAGGAGGCTTCGGGAGACCTGACCACTGATGACCTCGAGCACAGTCTGCAGCAGCACTTTGCCATGCTCGTGGATCACCTGCCTGATGGATGGGATCTCCTCACATTGGGACAGCAACTCTGCAAAGAAGCTGCAGGAGGCCGTGACCGTCAGGGCCTCAGGAAACTTGAGTGCCAGCACACCACACTGGAACATAGCCCTGACATCCAGGCTCTCAGACAGGAAGAGGTCAGGCTTCTGCTTCAGGGCCTGGGCCAGGAGTTGCATAAATGAATCAACATCACGATGATTCCTGGGCCCTTGCTGGAAGTGGGTAAGTGTGACAGAGGTGATGAAGAAGAAGAGGTCCTTGATGGGAGGAAAGTGGGCCGGTTCGTGGGCAAAGATGTGGATCAGCTGGCGAGTGAGATTGAGGGCAGAGGCCTGGGGAAGCGTGTTGAATATCTGTCTCAGCATCTCACAGATCTGGGGGACCATGGGTGCAAAGTCATCCAGCAAGGTCTTGATGGATTTCTCCAGGATGGTGCACACTGCCTCTACCACTTGGGCATCGTTTAACCACTTGCTCAGCACCTTCTGGATGAGCTGGAAAACTTGCTGCAGCACAGCCTCCACCGGGTTGGCTCTCTGGGGTACAGGCAGCTTACTGAACTCGAAACCTTCACTCTGGTCCTCACGGTGACTAATGTCCAGTGTAGTGAGGAGGTTTGAGATGAGCCCCAGGATGTTGATGATGGCCAACTTGTTAGCTGGGCTGGTCATCTCCTCAGCCAGCAATCCCAGCTGATGTATGTAGGGTGTGACAAGAGAGTGGAGGTTTTTCAGACTTTCTTCCACTTGCAAGGAGGACAGCAGAAAACCCATGGCCTGCATCAGCCACATGCTCTGACCTGTCTTATGAATCTGCTTCATCAGCACATTCTGAGACACTGCCACAATGTTGGCCGCAAAGGGAGGCAGCTCATTCCTGCACTCCCGGCAGATCTTCTTGAGGGTGGACACAGAAGACACGGAGAGGGCCGGATTGGCCAGTGAGTGCAGCACCAGGGGAAGGACGCTGTTAACCATGCCCGGGTGGTCGGCCAGCCACTCGGACAGGGCCCCGATGGTGAACATGACAGTGTTGGCCAGGTGCACGTTACTGATGCTAATGCGGGGGATGAGGCCCAAGAGTCCGGGCACTGCCTCGGAGTGATTGACATCAATGGTTTCTGCAATGGACTGAAACCCATAGAGCAGAGCCTCTGTGTGCTGCCAGGCACAAGGCTGCTGAGGGTTGGTAAGAAGGCGGCCCAGCTTGTCATAGAGGCTATTCAGCATATCTGCCCCTAGCATCTCGTACATGTTCACGAGGGTGTCTGAAATGTCCACCCTGTAGATTCGGAACTGCTCCTTCTCGTCTGAAGACCAGAAGCTGTACTCTTCATCTGCGGGAAACTGGGCCTTGTAAAGGAGCACGTCCACCAGGTGCAAGTAGACAGGGCGATACAGCTGCTGGCACATGGCCTGCTTGTCTGCCTCCAGGGACAAGATGTCATCCTGCAGGATGTACCAGAAGGTGAGCGTCATGGAGCTGGTGATCTCATTGACCACCATCGAGTGGCCAGGGATGCCCGTGCAGAACATGATCATGTTGACCAAGGCCAAGAAGCTTTGCCAGTGCTCCATCTGGTCCAGCAAGGCTCTCGAGTGGTTCTCCCCCAAAGCGACGGCAATTCTGCAGATCCCATGAGACGTCTCCCAGTCCCCATTCTGCACCGCCTGCTGGAGCTGCTCCTGCAGCCCAAGCACCAGGGGAACCAGCTTGAGCAGCGTACTCACGTATCTCTGCGAATCCGGCTGCGAGATGGCGCTGACAATGGCTTCCACGCTGCCGTCGAAGAGTTCGGGGTCGCGGAGAGACTCGAAGGCGGCCTGTATCAGCAGCTCACAATCCAGCAGCGGCACCTCCAGGGGCACCCAACTGGAGAAGCACTTGAGCGCCTTCTGCTTGAAGGCGCTGGGGAGGTGGGGCTGCAGCAGCAGCTGCTCCAGCAGCGGGAAGATGGCGCTGTACTCCTGCGCCAGCATGGCGCGCACCGGGCTCTGGCGCTCCTGCGGCAGCCGGCTGGTCTCGAGCTCCTCCGGAAGCACGGTCAAGAGCTCCAGCAGGGCCAAGCAGTGGCCCTGCCAGTCGCCGGCAGCACCCTCGGCCTGAAACAGGCGCACCAGGTCTGCCACGGCACAGGGCCACGCGTCCGGCATCATGCTCAGGGCCAGCGAGGCCAGCGTGACGCACAGCCGTGTCAACACCATCTTGGAGCCATTGGCCAGACGGCCTATGTGCGCCACCAGCTGGGCCTTCAGACTCTCGTACTGGTCGGCGGGGATTTCGCTCCAGTAGCGGGATATCTTGAGGTACAGGGAGCTGGCCCCAAAGTATTGAATCTCGGGTACCTTGTCGGGCTGCAGCAGCTGCCAACTGAAGTGCCAGGCCTGAGGGGAGAGCTGGGCCTGCACCAGCCATTCCTGGGCCACGTTCTTTTTCTCGAAGTCAGGGTCATAGTAGAGCAGGTTTAGGGCCTTCTCCACATTCTCCACAGTGAAGTCCAGCGGCAGAGGCGGCTGCACGCTGGGGCAAAGGTCAGCGCCGGAGCCGGGGCTGGGTGACCGCTCCTCCTGCTGCTCCATCTCGGACGGACTGAGCCGGGCGGCTACACTGCCTTTATACCCCTCCGGGCACCTGGAGGCGGGGCCAGAGCGGGTATGGCGAGAGCGCGCACGGTGCGGGCAAAGGCGAGGAGCGAACTAGTGGGGGCACCTCCTCCACCGCAACTGCCGCCTCCTCCCCTGACCTGGCCTCTTGGCGACCTCCTCCCCCGGGCCTCACTACTGCTTTGCTGGCTCCGCGCCCGCCACCCCGGACCCCACGCTGCGCTGCGCTCTACTCCCTCCCCGATTCTCCGTCCGTCCGCTCCCCAACTTTATACTTATTGAGATTAAATGAAATGACAGGAAACCTAGAGCAAACTGGCTTGTTATTACTACATAGTGAATGATAAGGTAAGGTCCCTTCCAACTCGTAAGATTCTTTGAGTTCTGAAAACCGTAATTGGCTTATTATGCCTTCCCCAATCTCTGCATTAAATTATTAAAAAATAATGATAATAATAGCTTTTTAGTTTCAAAATCCATGCAAAGATAGTTTTCAACATCACCTTGCAAAACCTTGTGTTCCAGATTTTTCTTCCTCCTTCCCTCCCCCCGGACAGCAAGTAATCGAATGTAGCTTAAACGTGTCTGCATTAAATTAAATGTGTGTGTGTGTGTGTGTGTGTATACATGCATATATGTGTATATAATTTTTTACCTTTGCTAGCATTCTAAATTGGATCCAGCTGCTTCTTTCCCAAGGTGCTTGCTGTAGTTTCAT
This sequence comes from Myrmecobius fasciatus, assembly GCA_023553655.1. NCBI lineage: Eukaryota > Metazoa > Chordata > Mammalia > Dasyuromorphia > Myrmecobiidae > Myrmecobius > Myrmecobius fasciatus. The sequence continues at coordinate 37,835 of JAJPUD010015028.1, forward strand.
GCTCACACTTTTTTGAATTGTTCATATTTTTTAATGTCTATCATATATCTCTTATTAGACTATAAGTTCCATGAGGATGACCATTTCTTCATTCAACAGGTATTTATTTAGAACTCAAGCATTAGGCATTGTGCTATGCAATGGAAATACAAAAAAAAAAATAGTCCCTGCCCTCGGACTTGTATTCTATTGCAAGGAGTATATGAATATGTATAATTAAATTCAAAACATGTATAAAGTAAATTAAATGCAAAGTAATTTCTGCAGAGGAGAATAAAATTATACATTCTAAGAAGTAGAGGTAAATGGAAGTACATTCCAGGCAATGGAATCAACCTGTAGAAAATTATGGAGATGAGAATGGAATACTGATTTTTAGGGAATGGTATAGAGATTACTTCAATTGGAATGTATAGGGCATGAAGCAGAGGGATGTAAAATAAGTCCGGGAAAGATGGGAATGAAGTAGGCTGTAGAGGGTTTTAAATCCCCCAAAGAGGCATTAGTATTTTATCCTACATTCAGGAGAGAGTCACTTGTCAAGAGATACCATATCTCCCATGTACTTTCATGGTGAATTAAGTCACCTATTTTAGTTCCTTCATTTTCCTGTGGGGATAACAGGAAATTAGCTCATTCATTTTCAGAGAAACTAGACATTTGCTTTCTCTCTGCTGCAGTTGCAAAGTGTTCCTGCCACCCTGAATTTTTCCTGTCATGATAGTATTAATTTTTTTAAATAGCATTTTATTTTTCTCTCCAGTTATATGTGGCATAATACCATTCTATCCTTGGAACCTCTAGGGCTCTAAATTTCCTTTAAATTCTCTATTGCCTGTAAGCAACTACAGAAGCCTAGAAAGCCCTCAAAAGCATGTTACTGTTGTGGAAAAATTTTTTAGTCAGGTTCATTTCTTCATGATCTTATTTGGTATTTTCTTGGCAAAAGTACTGGAGTATTCTGCCATTTCCTTTTCCACAAGAGCATCTTAAGACTTTTTCTTTTTCTTTCTTTCTTTCTTTCTTTCTTTCTTTCTTTCTTTCTTTCTTTCTTTCTTTCTTTCTTTCTTTCTTTCTTTCTTTCTT
>JAJPUD010015029.1:0-21281 GCA_023553655.1 Myrmecobius fasciatus
TTCAGATGATGAAATTAAAACTATTTTTAGTCATATGAAAAGGTGCTCCAAATCACTATTGATCAGAGAAATGCAAATTAGGACAACTCTGAGATACCATTACACACCTGTCAGATTGGCTAAAATGAAAGGAAAAGATAATGATGAATGTTGGAGGGATATGGGAAAACTGGGACACTGATACATTTTTGGTGGTACTGTGAATGGATCCAAACATTCTAGAAAGGAATTTGTAACTATGCTCAAAAAGTTATCAAGCTGTCCATACCTTTTGACCCAGCAGTGTTTCTATTGGGCTTATATACCAAAGATATCTTAAAGGAAGGAAATGGACCCACATGTGTAAGAATGTTTGTGGCAGCCCTCTTTGTAGTGGCTACAAACTGGAAGCTGAATGGATGCCCATTAATTGGACAATGGCTGAATAAATTCTGGTATATGAATGTTATGGAATATTAATGTTCTATAAGAAACGACCAGCAGGAAGATTTCAGAGAAGCCTGGAGAGACTTGCATGAACTGATGCTGAGTGAAATGAGCAGAAACAGGAGACCATTATACTCGGCAACAACAAGAGTATATGATGATCAATTCTGATGGATATGGCAATATTCAACAATGAAATGCTTCAAGCCAGGTCCAATTGGTCAGTGAAGAAAGCCTCATACACCCAGAGATAGGGATATGAAATGTGGACGGCATCATAACATTTTCATGCTCTTTATTGACGTTTGCTTGCATTTTGTTTCCTTTCTCAGATTTTTTTTCTTGTAGACACGATTTCTCTTGCACAGCAAGATAAGTTTGGAAATATGCCTACGTATGTTGGATTTTTCAAGTATTTTAACATAATTAACATGTAGTGGACTTCCTGCCATCTAGGGGAGGTGTGGGGACTAGGGGGGAAATATTTGTAATGGAAAGCTTTGTAAGGGTCAGTGTTGAAGAATTACCCATACATATGTTTTATAATTAAAAAGTTTTAATAAAATTCATTTTAAAAATTTAAAAAAAGAATAGCCTTTTAAGTTCAAAAATTTATTTTTGGTATTTTTTTTCATATTTACATTGTTTTTTCTGGTTGTATATGTACAATCATTTTTTTTAAATCACAGTTTTTTATGAATTATGTTGTGAGAAAAAATCACGAAAAAAGGAAAAAACACCAAAAAAAAAAGAATGAAAAAAATTGAACATGCCATGTGTTCCTTCAGTATCCATACTTTTCTCTTTGGATGGAGATAGCATTTTCCATTCAAAAGTTTATTGGGATTGCCTTGGATTACTGAACTCCTGATAAGAAACATATCTGTCATAGTTCCACAATCATGACATTACTGTGTACAATGTATTTCTGGTTGTACTTCTTTTGCACAGCATCAGTACTTAAAAATCTTTCCAGGCCTTTGTAAAATCAGTCTGTTCATCATTTTTATATAATAATAATATTCCATTACTCTCAAATAACATAACTTATTTTTTATTAAAACTTTTTATTTGCAAAACATATGTATGCATAATTCTTCAACATTGACCCTTACAAATCTTTCTGTTAAAAATTTTCCCCCCTAACCCTCCCCCTCCCCTAGATGGCAGGAAGTCCAGTACAAGTTAATTATGTTAAAATTGACAAAGAGAATATATGTATGCATATTTCCACACTTATTTTGCTGTGCAAAAAAATAGTATCTACAAGAAAAAAAATCTGACAAAGGAAATACAATGCAAGCAAACATCATTAGAGAGCATGAAAATATAATGTTGTGGTCCACGTTTCATATCCCTCTCTCTGGATGTATATGGCTTTCTTCACTTAACAATTGGAACTGGTCTGAAACATTTCATTGTTAAAGAGAGCCATGTCCATCAGAATTGATCGTCATATAGTATTGTTGTTGCCGTGTATAATGATCTCCTGGTTCTGCTCATTTCATTCAGCATCAGTTCATGCAAGTCTCTCCAGGCCTCTCTGAAATTGTCCTGCTGGTCATTTCTGACAGAACAATAATATCCCATAATATTCATATACCATAATTTATTCAGCAATTCTCCAATTGTTGGGCATCCTCAGTTTCCCATTTACAGCCACTACAAAAAGGGCTACCACAAACATTCTTGCACATGGGGGTCCCTTTCCCTCCTTTAAGATCTCTTTGGGATATGGGCCCAGTAGAAACACTGCTGGGTCAAAGGGTATGCACAGCCCAATAGCTTTTTGAGCATAGTTCCAAATTGCTCTCCAGAATGGCTGGATCCGTTCAGATTTCCACCAACAATGTATCAGTGTCTCAGTTTTCCCACATCCCCTCCAACAATTGTCATTATCTTTTCCTGTCATTTTAGCCATTCTGAGAGGTGTGTAGTGGTACCTCAGAGTTGTCTTAATTTGCATTTCTCTGATCAACAGAGATTTGGAACACCTTTTCATATGAATCTGAAAATTGTCTGTTCATATCCTTTGCCCATTCATCCATTGGAGAGTGGCTTAAATTCTTATAAATATGAGACATTTCTCTATATATTTTAGAAATGAGGCCTTTATCAGAACTCTTAAATGTAAAGATGATTTCTCAATTTATTGCTTCCCTCCTAATCTTGTCTGCATTAATTTTGTTTGTACAAAAACTTTTTAACTTAATATAGTCAAACATCTATCTGGTGTTCAGTTAAGAGTTCTACTTCTTCTTTGGACACAAATTTATTCCATCTCCACAGGTTTGAGAGGTACACTAACTTATGTGCCTCTAATTTGCTTATAATATCACTTTTTATATTTAAATCATGAACCCATTTAGATCTCATTTTGGTATGTGATGTTAGGTGTGGGTCAAGCCCTAGTTTCTTCCACACTAGTTTCCAATTTTTCCAGCAGTTTTTGATGAATAGTGAGTACTTATAGCAAAAGCTGGAGTCTTTGGGTTTATCGAACACTAGATTGCTATAGTTATTGCTGAGTTTGTCGTGTGATCCTATCCTATGGCACTGATCGACTGCTCTATTTCTCAGCTAAAATGGTTTTGATGACTGCTGCTTTATAATATAGTTTTAGTTCTGGTACAGCAAGGCCACCTTCATCGGCCTTTTTTTTTCATTACTTCCCTTGAAATTCTTCACCTTTTGTTCTTCCAAATGAACTTTGCTACTATTTTTTCTAGAATTGTAAAATAATTTCTTGGGAGTTTGATAGGTATGACAATAAATAAGTAGATTAGTTTGGGTATTATTGTCATTTTTATTATATTTGCTTGGCCTACCCACGAGCACTTGATGTTTTTCCAGTTGACTAGGTCTGAATTTATTTGTGTGGAAAGTGTTTTGTAGTTTAGTTTGTATAGTTCATGACTCTTCCTTGGCAAATAGATTCCCAAATATTTTATACTATCTATGGTTATTTTGAATGGAATTTCTTTTTGTATCTCTTGCTGCTGAACTTTGTTGGTAATACATAAAAATGCTGCTGATTTATGTGGATTTGTTTTGTATCCTCCAACTTTGCTAAAGTTGTGAATTGTTTCTAGCAATTTTTTAAATTGAGTCTCTAGGGTTCTCTAAGTGTACCATCATGTCATCTGCAAAGAGTGATAATTTGGTTTCTTTATTACCTACCCATTCCTTTTATCTCTTTTTCTTCTCTTATTGCTAAAGCTAACATTTCTAATACAATATTAAATAATAATGGTGATTGTAGGCAGCCTTGTTTTACATTGCGAATGGTTCTAGTTTGTCTCCATTACATATGATGCTTGCTGATCGTTTTAAGTAGATGCTACTAATCATTTTTAGGAAAGGCCCATTTATTCCTGTATCTCTAGTGTTTTCAATAGGAATGTGTGTTGGATTTTTTCAAACATAGCATAACTTATTAACTCAATTGATGTACATTTATCCATTTTCCTAATCTTTGCCACCAAAAAAAGCTTTGCTTACAAACATCTTTGCACAAACATCTTAGGTCCTTTTGCTTCTTTTATGATTTCCTTAGGATACAAACCCAGACACATCTGGATCAAAAGGTATGTCCAGTTTTATAGGCCTTTGATGATAATTCCAAATTGCTCTCCAAAATGGTTGGATCATTTCACAATTCCACCAACAATGCATTAGTGTCCCCGTTTCCCCACATCCTCTCCAACATTTATCATTATCTTTTCCTGTCAACTTAGCCAGTCTGATTGGTGTGGGGTGATACTTCAGAGTTGTTTTAATTTGCATTTCTCTAATCAATAGTGTTTTTTTTTATATAAATGGCTTTAATTTCATCATCAAAATTGTCTGTTTATAACCACTGACCATTTATCAAATGTGGAAAGACATATAAAAAAGACATATTTATTCATATAAATTTAACATTGTTTTTATATATTTTAGAAATGAGACTTGTATCAGAAACACAGCTTATATTTTTTTGCTAGCTTTGTGTTTCTTTTTCAATCTTCTTTGTGTTGACTTTGTGCAAAACCCTTTTTTTACAAAACTTTTTATTTTCAAAACATATGCAAAGATAGTTTTCAACATTCTCCTTGCAAAACCTTGTATTCCAGATTTTTTTTCTCTCTCCCTTTCCTTCATCCCATCCCTTAGATGGCAGTTAATCCTATATATGTTAAACATGCAATTCTTCTAAACATGTTTCCACAATTACCATGCTGCACAAGAAAAATCAGATCAAGAAGGAAAGAAATGAGAAAGAAAACAAAATGCAAGCAACAACAACAACAACAAAAAATGAAAATACTGTCATTGTGATACACATTCAGTTTTCACAGAACTCTCTTTAGATGCATATGGCTCTCTCCATCACAAGACCAATAGACCTAGCCTGAATCACTTTACTGTTGAAAAGAGTCATGTCCATCAGAGTTGATCATTGTATAATCTTGTTCTTACTGTGTACAATGTCCTCTTAGTTCTCTTCAATTTGCTTAGCATCAATTCATGTAAGTCTCTCCAGTACCTCTGTGTTGTCTTAATAAGAATTTATCTGATAAGTAGTGATTTAGAGCATTTTTCATATGACTAGAAAGAGTTTTAATTTCTTCCTTTGAAAATTGTCTGTTCATATCATTTGGCCATTTATCAATTTGCAGATGGCTTTATTCTTATAAATTCCAGTTAGTTCTCTATATATTTTTAAATTGAGGCCTTTATCAGCACCCTTAATTTTTTCTCCAGTTTACTGCTTCCCTTCTAATCTTGTATGCATTGATTTTTTTGGTATAAAACTATTATTTAACTTGATATGATCAACATTATCCATTTTGCATTCCATAATGTACTCTAATTATTCTCTGGCCACAAATTTCTTCTTTCTTCACAGATCTGAGAGGTACACTATCATTTGTTCTTCTGATTTGCTTACATTATCACTCTTTATGCCTAAATCATGAATCCATTTTGTTATACTGTATTAGGGGTAGGTCAATGCCTAGTTTCTGCCTTGTTAATTTCCAATTTACCCAGAATTTTTTGTCCAAAAGTGCGTTCTAATGCCAGAACTTGGGGTCTTTGGGTTTGTCAAAAATTAGATTACTTTAGTCATTGACTATTGTGTCTTGTGACCTTAACCTATTCCAAATGATTGATTACTTTATTTTTAGTCAGTATCAAATAATTTTAATGACTACTACTTTATAATATAGTTCTAAGTCTGGTACAGCTAGGCCACCTCCATTTGCATTTTTTCACTAATACCCTTTTAATTCATGAACTTTTGCTCTTCCAGATGAACTTTTTTCTAATTTTTTTCCAGCTCTGTAAAACAATTTCTTGGGAGTTTGATTGGTATATATCTGAGTAAGTAGATTAATTTAGGTAGAATCATCATCTTTATTATATTAGCTCAGCCTACCCATAAGCACTTGATATTCTTGCAATTGACTGGATGTGACTTTATTTATGTGGAGAGTGTTTTGTAATTGTGTTCATATAGTTCCTAACTTTGTCTTGGCAGATAGATCTCCAAATATTTTATTTTATCTACACTTATTTCAAATGGAAGTTCCCTTTGTATCTCTTACTGCTGGACTTTGTTGGTAATGTATAGAAATCTTAATGACTTATGTGGATTTATTTTGTATCTTGCAACTTTGCTAAAGTTGTGAATTTTTTCTCGTAGTTTTTTATTTGATTCTCTAGGATTTCTAAGTATGTCATCATATCATCCGCAAAAAGTGATCATTTGGTTTCTTCATTAACTACTCTAATTCCTTTATTTTTTTTCTCCTATTGCTAAAGCTAACGTTTCTAATACAATACTGAATAGTAACAGTGATAGTGGGTAATCTTGTTTCATCCTTGATCTTACTGGAAATTTTTCTAGTTTATCCCCATTCCATATGATACTTGCTGATTATTTTAGTTAGATACTACTAACATTTTAAACAAAACAACATTTGTTTCCATGCTGTTTTGTGTTTTTAATAGAAATGGGTATTCTATTTTGTCAAATGTTTTTTTCTGCATCTGTTGAGATAATCATAAAATTTCTGTTAGCTTGGTAATTGATATAGCTGATTATACTAATAGTTTTCCTAATATTGAACCGTTCCTGCATTCCTGATATAAAACCTGCTTGGTCATGGTATATTATCATGATGATAACTTGCTGTAATCTCCTTTCTAATATTTTATTTAAGATTTTTGCATCAATGTTCATTAGGGAAATTAGTCTATAATTTTGTTTCTCTGTTTTGACCCTATCAAGTTTAGATATTTGCGCCATATCTTTCTCATAAAAGGAATTTGGTAGTACTCCATCTTTCTCTATTTTTCCAAATAACTTTCATAATACTGGAAATACTTGTGGTTCAAATATTTGGTAGAATTCACTTATAAATCCATCTGGCCCTAGAGATTTTTTCTTAGGGAGTTGATTAATAACCTGTTCAATTTTTTTTTTGGTTCTAAAAGGGGGTTATTAAAGTAATTTATTTTCTCCTCTATTAATCTGGGCAATCTATATTTTTGTAAGTATTTTTGCATTTCACTTAGATTTTCATATTTATTGGCATACAGTTGGGCAAAATAGCCTGTAAATATTGTTCTAATATCCTTTTCATTGGTGTTTTCTTCTTTCCTTTTTCTAATAAAATTAACTGAAGGTTTATTTATTTTGTTGGATTTTTCATACATCCAGCTCTTAATTTTGTTTATTAGTTCAGTAACTTTTTTACTTCCACTTTTATTAATCTGTCCTTTTATTTCATATATTTTACATTTTGTATTTTAATTGGGGTTTTTAACTTGTTCTTTTTCTAACTTTTTTAATTGCATGCCCAATTCATTGATGTTCTTTTTCTCTTTATTTTATGCATGTAGCAATATACAAGTTCTTTACGAACTGTTTTGACTGCATCAAAATTTTGATATGTTCTCTCATTATTGTCATTCTCTTAGATGAAATTATCAATTGTGCCTAGGATTTGTTGTTTCAACTACTCATTTTTATGGCTAGATTATTTAGTTTCCAATAAATTTTTGTTTTATTTTTCTTATTTGTTACATGAAATTTTTATTGCTTCTTAAATATACATTTACTATTTCTGTCTTTCTGTATTTGATTTTAAGGTTTTTAATGCCCTAATACATGTTCAAGTTTTGTGTAGGATCCATTTACCACCAAGAAAAAGTATCTTCTTTTCTGTCTCCATTCAATTTTCTCCAAAGGACTATCCTACCTAACTTTTCTAAAATTCTATTTACCTCCCTCTTCTTATTTATTTTGTGATTCAATTTATCTAGTTGCGATAGAGCAAGATTGAAATCCCCCACTAGTATAGTTTTGCTCTATAATTCTTCTTTCTCATTTAGGAATTTGGATACTATGTCATTTGCATATATATTTAGTATTGATACTACTTTATAGTACTTTATAGTACCCTTTATTAAAATGCAGTTTCCTTCATTATCTCTTTTAATTAGAACTATTTTTGCTTTTGCTTGATCTGAGATCAAGATTACTATCCCTGACTTTTTTTTATTTCAGCTGAAACATAATAGATCTCCTCCATCCTTTTACTTTTATTCTATATTTATCACTCTGTTTTAAATGTGTTTCTTATAAACAACATATAATAAGATTATGGCCTTTAATTCAGTCTGCTATCTGCTTCCATTTTATGTTAGAGTTAAACTCATTCACATTCATACTTAAAATTACTCTTTAATTCCTGCCATTTTCTCTTCCTAAGTTTTACTTTTTTCTTTCCTTCCTCCCCAGTGTTTTGCTTCTAATTACCATTTCCCTCTAATAGCCCTCCCCTTTTAGAGGCCCTCCTTCTTTCCTTTCACTTTCCCCTCCTACTTCTGTTCTTACTTCTATTAGCCTCTTTTTTTTCCTTTCCTCTTTCTACTCCTATTTCCCTATAATATGAGACAAGTTTTTCTATGAAACTAAATGTCTTATATTCTCTCCTTGAGTCAAATCTGATTAGTTTATGTTTCACACATTGCTAATTCCCCTCTCTTATTTTGCTCAATTTTACTGTTTTTTTCCCTCTTCATTAGATGTAATTTATGCCATTTTCCCTCCCATTTCCTCTTTTTCCAGTACAATTACTTTTCCACCTCTAGTTTCTTTTTTATATCATTACAATAAGTAAAATTACACCTACATAATCTGATCTGATAATTCTGAAATTTAACTATGATGTTCCTTGTAGTTTTCATTTGGGGTTATCTTTTAGGAGTTTGATTGGTGGATTTTTTCAATGGCTATTTTTCTAGTATAGGAGGGCAGTTTTCCTTGATGATTTCTTGAAAGATGTTGTCCAGGTTCTTTCTTTATTTTTTTCATCATGGTTTTCAGGTAGCTCAATAATTTTTAGATTTTCTCTCCTGGATCTATTCTTAGGCCAGTTGTTCTTCCAATGAAGTATTTTACATTTCCTTCTGTTTTTGCATTTTTTTTGAATTTGTTTAATTGACTTTGAGGTTTCATTGTCATTCAATTCTATTTATTCAATTCTAATTTTTAGTGAATTATTTTCTTCTTTTGTGGATGCCCAATTGAAATTTTAAATGGGTTATTTTGTTCATGAGATATTTTTGTTACATAAATTCTGTTTTTTCAAGCAGTTGTTTTCTCCATTTCTCAAAATCAATTTTTGAGGACTTATATTCTTTTTTCATTTTGCCTAATCTTTATTTAAGTAATTTTTTTCAGATAAAATGTTTTTCTTTTTCCAAATTCTGCTGAACCATTCTCATTTTCTTTCCCCATTTTCCTCCTCTTTTAAGATCCTTTTCAATTTCCTCCAAGAGAACCTTATGAGATGGACACCAACTCATATCCCCTTTTGAGGCTTCATCTAGAGATGTTTTGCCTTCAGTGTACCCCTGCTTTGAAGTGTGCTCTTTCCTTTCTTATAAAAGTTACCTCTGGTCAGAGATTTTTTGTTTTTTGTTTTTTGCTCATTTTTAAAGGCTGTGTCAGCTCTTAGGGCAAAGAGGTTGTCCAAGGGTCCTTTATAAGCAGAAGTGATTGGGCTGACTGATTTCAGTTGCTGGATGGGTGTGTCCAGGTCTTGTGGAATGCTGGTGTTTCGGGGTTCACTATTTACCTTTTTTGTTTGTGTTGAATGTTTTATAACTTCTCTGCTGATCTACTGGATTGCATCAAAGACTGAGTAGCCAACACTACTGTTGATTCCTCCCCATAGATTCTCCTGTACTCACTGCCCCAGGCCTGTTCTATGCCTGCACTTGGTGTCTGTGCTAGGTCCACTTGTGTTTGGCCTGCCTCCCTCAGTGCCTGATTGAAACAGACCTTTTCTGTACAGCTTCCAAATTATCTTCTGCTGGGAATTTGTTACACTCCCAATATTTGTGGATTCTGTCAATCCAGAACTAATTCAGAGGCTGGATTTGCTAATTAATCTAAGGGTAGTGGGAGAAGGTCAGAAGAAAACATGTATTCTCTCCACCACCTTGGTTCCACCTTTCCCACAGTTTAACCTTTAAATAAGTATTTTGCACACGTTTACTTTTCTATGCTTCAATTGAGCCCTGTGTTTGAAGATCAAATTTTCTTTTAGTTCTTTTTTTTCCAATAGAAATGCTTGAAAGTCTCTTACTTCCTTGAAGATCCATCTCCTTCCCTCAATAATGATATTGAGTCTCTTTGGGTATTTAATTCTTGCTTGGATTCCCAGGTCCTTTGCCTTCCAAAATATGTTGTTCCTGCCCCTGTGATCTTTTAATGTAGAAACTTCTATATCCTGGGTAATACTAAATATTGCTTCTCTATACTTGAATTGTTTTTGCTTTAGTTTTTCTGGCAGGTTTCTGCATTTTTTTCCTTGAGATTATAGCTCTGGAAATTTGAAACCATGTTCCTTCGTGTTTTCCTTGTAGGATCTCTTGCTGGAGGTGATGTATGGATTCTTTCATTCTCTGGTACTAACATATCAGTCATGCCCTTCAGGTAGATCAATAATTTTTAAATTGTCTCTCTTCATGATATTTTTGAGGCTGGTTGGTTTTCCAATGAGTTATTTTACATTTTCTTCCATTTTTTTCATTCATTTTAGTTTGACTGATTTTTGATGTCTCATAGAATCATTAGCTTCAATTTCCATTTGTATCTCTTTTTTCTCTTTGATTAATTTTATTTTTCAAGGTTTTTTCTTCAGTTAACTTTTTTTTTGCATTTGGCCAATTATGTTTTTTTTAAGGAATTGTTTTCTTCAATCAATTTTTTTCTTTCTTTTTCCAAGCTATTAAATTCTCTCTTGCATACTTCTTTTCCCAATTTTTCTTCTTCCTTTCTTCTTTGCTTTTTAAAATCTTTTAGGATTGCTTTAAAGAAGCCTCTTTGGGCTTTTGACCAATTCATATTACTCTTTAAGATTTCCCCTGTGGGCATTTTGCCTTAGTCTGAGTTGTTTGTTTTGTTCTTCCCTGCCACCCTTGTCACTCTCTATAGTTAAGATTCTTTTCCATTTCTTGTTCATTTTCTTTTTTCATTTTATCTCTTTTGTGACTTAAGGTCTTGACTGTTCTTGGAGTAAAGGAGGCAGTGTCCCAATCTTCCAGTGTAGCTCTGAGCTTTGACTTGCTTCCTTGCTCACAGTACAGGGTAGGCCTATATGGTCTCTCCAGGAAGCAGTTTGGTTTACCTAGGTACAAGTTGTTTTCTGTTCTGGGACTGGAGGCTTCCCCACTGCTCTGCTGTGCTGCTTAGTCAAGACTGAGGGTTATAGTTGCTGATCTCCTATGATTAATCACCTCTCACTGGCTTTCTTGGAAACCATTTGAGCTGGGCTGAGCATCCCTTTCATCCCATTAATACCAACTTTTCTTCAAGTTCTTTCAATCTTTCTTGTGTGAAGAGTGGTTTCATTCCATCAGTTCAGAGTCTTATTTTTATGTGGTTATGTGGGAGGGACACTGGGAAAATTTGAGCAGCTTTACTCTGCCATCTTGGCTCTGCCTCCAGAACTCACTGTATCTCTTCATTTTTTTCATTAAAACAAGAACCAAACTTGTCAATTCTATTTAAAGAAAGTTTCATTTTTTAACCTATGTTTTCATTTTTATTCTAGCTATAATTTTCAGAAATTCAATATTAGATATTCAGAAAAGCAAACATATGTAAAGCATGGAGTTCTTTTTTATGCTAAAGTAAAGTTGGGAAAACTTTTAAAATATTTTATTAAAATAAGGATCCTGCTCAAAGAATGACATGATTTATTTACTCATTTTATTTTCCCAGGCACAAGAATTTTTTAACAATATCTATCTAATTTTGAACCAGGCAATGAAATGATCACTTACTCATCATCTACTTTTTTACAGTAAACTATGGAAAATTATCACACTGGTATAATGAAAATATGTTATATTCACAGATATGAAGAAGTCTAAAAATAATACATAATAATAACCCATTGAGAGAAAGACAGAGACAGAGACAGAGAGAGAGACAGAGAGAGAGACAGAGAGAGAGACAGAGAGAGAGACAGAGACAGAGAGAGGAGCTATGAAGGAAAAGATCTGTTAATTGAGAAATCCCAGTTCCTTTGTGAAACCTAAAGTTTCAATTCGTCAAAAGTAGGGTTAACATGACATTTAAAATAAGGTCTAGAATTTCTAAAAGCTCTATAAAAGCTTGACTTAGTTCTTTCTATGTAAGCCATACTTTGATTCCTCATCCTGGTATAAACATAATCCTATATTATCAAAAGAAATTCTGGATGATCTTTCCAAAATGGAAATGCTTCTAGTATAATTTGCTAAATTGACTGTGTTTGTTATTTAAGGATCAGTCTATTTTTTTTATCCTCAATCCCCACCTACCCCATACAATAATCCTTTTTCTTTTTAATTGGTCTATTTGGCATTCCTTTTTCATGCAATGATTTCTTTAGTTGCATAGTAGTTGCCACTCTATGTAGAGTTTCATCAGCATTTAATACTCTATGTTGAGAAAGCACAGATCTGGACCAAACCAATAGATCAATACAGTATAATTTGCCCAAGGAATTATAAAAGAGAAAGTACCACTCATATTCAGATTCATACTATTTCACATTATACTGTAGCTGGTTTGTCAACTTGATTTTATAATACATGGAGTGACATCACCCTTTTGAGAAGAGCCCATTCACTTTAAAGGAGACAGACAAAAATCTCAAAAGTAAAGAAAATTTACAGGAACAAGAATTTATTAAGCACCTACTATGTGTCAATTGCTGTAGTAAACACTTACAAATATCTTGTCAATCCACCCAACAACTCTGCTATTGTTATCATCATTTTGCAGTTGATGAAATTGAGACCAATATCTTGAATAACAACAATGAAGGCAGACCAAAGCAAAATATTTGTACAATATTTCTTCCATTTACAAATGCTTTGACCTTGTCAATTTTGTAAAATATTCCCAAGTTACTGTACATTGATTTTAGTAAGCATTCTCTACAAACCAATACATATAACATTGAAAGATATATAATACAATTTTCTACCATTGAAATTCCTGCACATTTTATACTAACATATGCCCCATCAATAACAGTTTTTATATCTTATTTGTAGCTATTGATCTCAACACTATAATGAAAAATTGATTGCAATGGAGTGCACTATTTCTTAAGTGTAAATTTCAATGTCAAATTATTTTTATCTATGCTTCCCAATTATGGATGAAACTTAAACATTTTTATATATTTGCTTTTACAAAACTCTACTTCAGTAAATTAGATATCACAAGAATCCACTGGGTCAATAGAAACCAGGTTGCTTTCATGAAAATATGATTCCAAAATTAAATACGCTAGTTGCATTTCTTCATAACAAAGAGAATTGAAGTCTCCATATGTGATATCACCTTCCTTTGTAATTTAACAATTTGAGATGTAGTGCTAAATCTTCTGGGGATATGTGAGCACCAAGTATTTTATTGCACATTAATACAAAAACAGCAACAACAGCAACAACCATCCAGAAATTCATTCACTTTATTAAGGAATTCACATGATATTGTAAACAAGCAAACTGTTGTTATCTCCTGAGACCTTATTATTTTAGGGGGAAATTTCTCTTAGAAAAACCTATCAAGCTTGACAAAATGTAGAAATAGCTTTTATTCTTTTAAAATCTATGTAATTATTTATCTGTCTACCTATCCATCATCTATCTGTGTATATGTTTTTACAATCCTCTATTTGTTTAGATTTCTTTATATATTTATGTTTATTTGTGAATTTGTTTAATTTTTTGCCCTATTACAGTTTTGCTAATATGGAATGAATTATTCAGAAATTTCCAAATGTATATTAAATATCTTAAGTGCATCCCCAGAAGGAGTAGCAGCTCAAGCTCTTTTTTAAAACGGGTCAAACATATGGCAAAGAGACCCATAAAGGGGGAGATTCAGTTCCTTTCATTAGTTTTACTTTTTTGCATTATCTTTTAAGTTAAGATAAAATGTACTTTAACATTACTGAAAAATTATGAAGCTTTTCTCTATAAGCTAAAATATTGAAAATAACAGTGATTTCTGATGGGTTTTCAATTATAGCAAGGGAAATATGAAACGCTGATCTTTACCTTCCTCTAGATGAACATATTTCAGTAGTAGATTTTAATGAAGAATATTTTTAGTACAGTGTTCTCCAGTTTGTAGCTCTTAATATCAGTTCTCTTGTAGAAGTAGTGGCACTTTGGTTTGAGAAGTAACAAGGACTTGTTAATGTTTCCTAATCAATTTAATGTTTGACTAATTAAAGCTTTTGGTTTTTTTCCCTCTGATTAAAAGCTTAGATGATATAAAAACCTCGAAGTTCTTGATCATTAACAGTGGAGAAAAACAGGTAAAATTGGATTGTAAGTAGACTGTCACTTCATACTCTGAACAATAGACTACCCTGTATAAATAAAATGCGATATAACCAGCCTGTCTAATTTGGTAAGAAAGATAAGTACCCTGTGTTCAGACCTGTTCTAACTTCTGTGTTGCTTTCCCCCAATTTTAAATTTACTTAACAAAAGCTTCAGAAAACTGTCATATCAAAGTTAGTAACATGCTGATACAAATCTAGGTTAAAGTATGAGTAAATGTCCAGGAATTGAGTCCAAGAAAAAAACCGTGCTCGTTTAAAAGCAAGATTCTTTAGATATGGCTGGAGTGCTGTAGTTACTGAGTAAAAGAAAACTAGCAGATTTGACTAATGGGACATAATAAATATGCTATTGGCAGATGGAGGCCCAGAAGGTAATGCACAGTAAAACCAGAGCATAGAACACTGAAATAACTGCAGCAATAATAATGGATGAGATCAAACTTATGTTTATAAAAAGATAATTATTTTAAAAGAGAACCTAAATAAAGCTTCCTCTGTTAAGAAGGGTTAAAAACAGCAGCTGCCTTCTAACAAATCATTTAGTTAATTCATAGGCTTAGTTTGAGGAAAGGGGCCTTGTCATTGTTTTTGGTATCCTTGGTCCAGGGGAAATCAGGCAGGGTGACAGCAGGGTATCGTCTCAGGAAGTTTGCTTATTCTGCAAGTGAGGTGCGTCTGAAGGACTCCCTATTGTAGTGAGGTGAACATGAACCAAGAGGATGCAATTATACATAGCCTTGAGCTGGTGAGCACACAAGTCCACATAATCACAGACCATAAAGAGTAGGATGCCATTGTTTTCCCCAATACAGGAGGGATGGTATTCAGAAAGGCATGGTTTAGTTTAGGTTCCCAAGGGATAAAATGTTTAGGAAAATGAAAAGGAAAAGCGATTAAATCTCAACCTAACCGAAGACAATGGTCTCATTTAGGGGCTAAAGAGACTTAATTTATAATAGGCCTGTCTCCTTGTCATGTTTCTTTCAGTTCCCATTGTATACAAACAACTTTTATATTCTTAGAGATATCATCTGATATATAAAATGCTAAAAACAAACAAACAAAAAAACTTAATTCCAAAATTCTATTTTCTTCAGTTCCCATGATATCAGGCAATTCCACCAAAAGAGCAGAATCAAACTGGTCAGAATGAAGACCTCTGTTCAAATCTTTTTCCCCCAGCAAAATAATTCCCTTTATGTTGAAGAGCTGTGAGATAGGAATCTCATCAAGCTTGTAGACTTTCATTGTGCAAAGGGGTGAGATTGTGCATGACTAAAAGGGTGTGGGATTCACCACTAATATTTTCTTGACAAAGGGGGGTGGGAAGGGACAGAAAGGACTATTATGTTTAATGGAAGCACCCCTGGAGTAACAGTATGAGGTTCTGACATAATTAGATCTCAATATATTTCCCAATAATAAGAGAAATATGTGAGCATACCTCAGTTAAATACATGGTCAAGACCACTCAGCTCCTTTTCCAAAGCATTAGAGTTATAGAATCTTAGAGTTGAACAAAGATTAAGAAATTAAGTCCACTGTATTACATCTCCAGCAAATATTAATAAATCCTCTGCTTAATGGTCTGCTGTGATGGTGGGATAGGGGTGAGGAAGAGACAGTAAATAATTCATTACCTTTGGAGGTAGATTACTATGGTTATAGAGTTCCAATTATTAGAATTTTCCCTGATATTAATCTGAAATGTATTTCTCAGCTCCTCTTACTTTTGCTACCTTTTCTGCCCTCCAGAGTAAAGTTGCCAAGTCTATGTCTTTATTTGAGCCTAAAGTTAAACAGATTGCTCTCAAATAACCAGGTATGCCACTCATCATTTTGATTTGGATTTGACTCACACCATGACAATCCTAGCCATTTAGAGTTTCATGTTATCATAAATTTAAAGTTGGAAAGGATTTTTTCCTCTTCTATATTTTATTAACAAATTATTGTTTGTCATTGCTTTTACTTTCCAATTAAAAGTTCTTAATTTTAATTTTAATTTTTGTAAAAATAAAGATTAATCAAACAAATTAAGATGCTGTCTAGAGTCTTGGTTTATTTCATAATTAAATTTTTGGATTAATTTTCTTTTTTATCATAATTTTTTAATTAAAGCTTTTTATTTGCATAACATATGTATGGGTAGTTCCTCAACATTGATCTTTACAAAGCTTTCCATTACAAATTATCCCCCCAGTTCCCTCCCCTCCTCTAGATGGCAGGAAGTCCACTACATGTTAATTACATTAAAATACTTGACAAGTCAAATATATGTATACATATTTCCAAACTTACCTTGTTGTGCAAGAACAATCGTCAAATAGTCAAAGTCAAAATCTGGTGTTCAATTAAGAGTTCCAGTTCTTCTTTGGACATAAATTTATTCCATCTCCATAGGTCCGAGAGGTAAACTATATTACATTCCTCTAATTTATTTATAAAATCCTCTTTATATCCAGATCATGAACCCATTTAGATCTTATCTTGGTATGTGGTGTTAGGTGTGGGTCAAGCCCTAATTTCTTCCACACTAGTTTCCAATTTTCCCAGAAGATTTTGTCAAATAGTGAGTACTTATCCCAGAAGCTGGGGTCTTTGGGTTTATCAAAGACTAAATTGCTATAATTATTGCCTGGTTTGTCCTATGGTTCTATCCTATGTCACTGATCGACTACTCTATTTCTTAGCCAGTGCCAAATGGTTTTGATGACCACTGTTTTATAATATAGTTTTAGATCTGGTACAGCAAGGCCACCATCATCAGCCTTTTTTTTTTTTCATTAATACCCGTGAAACTCTTGTTCTTTTGTTCTTCCAAATGAATTTTGTTACTATTTTTTCTAGATCTGTAAGACAATTTCTTGGGAGTTTGATTGGCATGGCACTAAATAAGTAAATTAGTTTGGGTAGTATTGTCATTTTATTATATTAGCTCAGCCTACCCATGAGCATTTTATGCTTTTCCAATTGACTAGATCTGATTTTATTTGTGTGGAAACTGTTTTGCAGTTTAGTTCATATAGTTCCTGACTTTTCCTTGGCACGTAGATTCCCAAATATTTTATAATATCAACAGTTATTTTGAATGGAATTTCTTATTGTATCACTTACTGTTGAACTTCGTTGGTAATATATAAAAATTCTGATGATTTATGTAGATTTATTTTGTATCCTGCAACTTTGCTAAAGTTGTGAATAGTGTCTAGTAATTTTTTAGTCGAGTTTCTAGGGTTCTCTAAGTATACCATCATGTCATCTGCAAGGAGTGATAATTTGGTTTCTTCGTTATCTACTCTAATTCCTTTAATCATACCTAACTTTTCTAACAATTGGTTTACCTCCCTATTTTTTCTTATTTATTTTGTGTTTTGATTTATCTAATTCTGAGAGAGCAAGGTTGAGATCCCCCACTAGTATAGTTTGGCTGTCTATTTCTTCCTGAATCTCTCTTAATTTCTCCCCTAGGAATTTGGATGCTATTCCACTTGGTGCATATATATTTAGCATTGATATTGCTATATTAACTATGGTACCCTTTAATAAAATATAGTTTCCTTCCTTACCTCTTTCGATTAGATCTATCATTGCTTTTACTTGATCTGATATCAGGATTGCTACCCCTGCTTTTTTTTTTTTTTGTTTACCTAAAGCATAATAGATTCTGCTCCAGCCTTTTACTTTTACCCTATATGTGTCTCTATGCTTTAGATGTGTTTCTTGTAGACAACATATTGTTGGATTCTGGTTTTTAATCCAGTCTGATATCTGCTTCTGCTTTATGGGAGAGTTCTTCCCATTTACATTCACAGTTAGAATAACTAATTCTTTATTTCCTGCCATCTTATTTACCCAAGTTATATTTTTCCCTTTCCTTTCCCCTTTCTCCCTTCCCCCCGCCTCACTATTTTGCTTTTGATGACCCCCTCCCCCAAACAATCCTTCCCCCCTTCAGAGCCCCTGCCCTTTTTTGTACTCCTTTCCCGATTCTTTTATTTTCCCTTCTATTAGTTTATCCCTTTCTTTTCCTTTTTTCCTCCCACTTCCCTATAAGGAAGGACAAGTCTCTCTGTGAAACCAAATCTGTGTGATATACACTTTTAGAGCCCAATCTGATGAGAGTAAGATTTACACAATGCTCATCTCCCTCCTTTCTTTCCCTCAATTATATTAAGTTTTCTTTGCCTCTTCATAAGATTTTACCTTATTTTTACCTCCTTTTAAAAAAATTATTTTACCACCTTTTCCTTCTTTTCTCCAGTATGATAGCCTTTCCCCCTCTAGTTTTCTTTTTCATATTACCAAAGTAATATTAAATTATACCCTTAATCTTTAAGTATCCCCATAGTAGAAATCAAGTTCTTAAGAGTCCTTTATTTTTTACTTTTTTATGTTTCTCTTGAGTTCTGTGTTTGAGGTTAAATTTTTTGTTCAGATCTGGTCTTTTCATTAGAAATAGGTGAAATTCACCTATATCATTAAATGACCATCTTCTTCCCTGGAAGATAATGCTCATTCTAGCTGGATAGGTTATTCTTGGCTGTTATCCTAGTTCCTTTGCTTTTCAGAATATCTGGTTCCAGGCCCTGCAATCCTTCAATGTGGAGGCTGACAGATCATGTGTGATTGTAATTATTGATCCTTGGAATTTGAATTGTTTTTTTTTTCTTGCAGCTAGCAAAATCTTTTCCTTGGTGCGGTAGTTCTGACATTTACCCACAATATTCCTTGGGGTTTTAATTTTGGGGTCTCTTTCGGGAGGTGATCAGTGAATTCTTTCAGTGGTGATTTTGCCTCCTTATTCTACAACCTCAGGGCAGTTTTCTTTCAGGATTTCCTGGAATATAGTGTTTAGGTTATTTATTTTTCATCCTGGCTTTCAGGAAGTCTAATAATCCTTAGATTGTCTCTCCTAGATCTATTTTCCAAGTCAGTTGTTTTTCCTAGCAGATAGTTCATATTTTGTTTTTTTTCTTTTTTTTTTGTTTTTGTTTGACTGATTCTTGAAGTCTTATTGAGTCATTCACTTGCATTTGTTCAATTCTTATTTTTAAAGTGTTGTTTTCTTCAGTTACCTTTTTTAGCTCCTTTTGTAAATGGCCAATTGAATTTTTTTGCTCATTGCACTCTTTTTCCACTTCACTAATTTTATTTTTTAGTGCATTGTTGTCTATTTCCAATTCACCAATTTTGTTTTTCAATAAATTGGTCTCTTTATCATATCTCTTTTGGAGGGCTTCTTGCAATGATCTCAGTCAATTGCCCCTTTTATCATCTAGCTCTCTTTTGAGATTCTTTATGCAATCTTCCAGTAAGGCCTTTTGAAAAGGGGACCAAGTTATATCTCCCTTGATGGCTTCCTCTGGAGTTGCTTTGCCTATAGGAACATCAGGATCTGGGGTCTGCTCTTCTTTCTCTCCATAAAAGCTGTCTATGGTAAGAGCTCTCTTCTGCTTCTTACTCGTTTTTTTTTTTTTTTTAAAGCTTGGGGTCTGTGCAAAGCAGAGAAGTGGCAGCTTGCTGTGGTAGTTTGCCTTGGGGTAATTCCGCTAATTAACTTCCGGTGCCTGTTGGGCTAGGACCTTGTGTTTGCAAGGGGTTACAAACTGCCTTTTACAAAAGGCAAATCTGCCAGAGTACCTGCCTACAGTCAGGGCAGAGTGTCCCGAGTGACTCAGAAACACTCACCAGCTCTTTTGAATTTCTGCCACGCTAAGCCCTGCCCAGTTTCCTGCCCTGTCTCCCGGATGCCAGGCAAACTGCTCACCCCCTTTGCCCGACTGAAACAGACCTCTATGAAGTTCTTCAAAGGTAACTTCAGCAAGCTGAATTTATTAGTCCAAATATTTCTGGGTTCTTTCACTTAAAGATCAGTTCAGAGGCTTATTTTACTGTTGATTTGAGAGAAGGTCAGAGGAGGACACAGAGAGTTGCTCACTTTGCCATCTTCCATTAATTTTCTAAAAATACAGCACATTTGTATATGCTTGCACACCCATGCATAAGATGAAAGTCAACTGTAAAAGTTATTTAGTCATTCTTGGCTGTGCTAACTCTATTTCAGAGTTGTCTTTTTTCAAAGTATTGCCTGGTGTCAAAGCAATAATCTCTTTCATAAGCATTCCAGTACTTCCTAGTTTTGTCAGATTATTTTTAAAAATCATTTTTCTTTACATTTTAACCTTTCTAATTCCTACATGAAATATGGGATGTCTAATATATAACTATTTTTTAATGGGAAGCCTTTTTGACATGTTTACATGTGAATCTGGTTTTAGTGTATCCTGAAAATTCTACTTAGTTTCTTTATCAGGTAAATCCCTGTAACTCAAAAACCTAGTTCATAACCAATTGTTAACTGAGTAATTTTACCATGTCCACAATTATGTCAACAAGTCACATACTTATGATTTTATGCTTGGCATTACAATTGTGCTTTTCTCTTCTCAATTCCCACTGAGTCTTCTGCTGGGGAAGAAAAAAAAAAGTTTTATACCCAACATTCAAAGGGGAAAAAACTGAAGAATCAAATAGAAGCCTTTTTCTGAGCCTTTTCAAAGGCCCTCATTACTGGAAGTGCTCCCTCCTTGTATTTCTCATGACTTTTCTATTTCTTTAGACTCTTTTCAAATTTTGTTTTTTTCAAAAGGTTTTTGTCTCCATTATCCCCATCCTCCTTCCTTTATGAAATTCTGAAAATTGTTCTTTCTGAAATTACCTTTCCTTAATTCAATCCCATCTGACTGTTCATAATCCCTATATGGAGTTTTCTTAGCAAAGGTACTAGATTTATTTGCCTTTTCCTTCTCTAGAAGATTATGTCAAAGAGAGGTTAAGTGGCTTGCCCAGGATCACACAGACAGTAGACTAAGACTTGATTTGAATTTACATTCTCCTGACTCCATATCCAGCCTTTTATCCATTGAGCCATCT
>JAJPUD010015029.1:21291-38919 GCA_023553655.1 Myrmecobius fasciatus
TAAAATAGCTCATAGCCCTCCAGAGTGCAGCCCAAACAAGACTGGATTGGGAAACATTCAACAAAATAAAGAGAAATAAATAAATTACATAGTTTGTTAGTACATAAATAATAAAATAATTATTACATTTAAAAAACTAAGTTAACTATTAAATGCTCTGGGACTGCTTGTTTGACATCACTGATCCAAACCATGAGGGTTAATATCTAGTTTCTTCAGACTCTTATGAAGGAATCAAGAGCAGTATACCCAAAAGCCCAAGGAAATAGAAGTCCTTCCAGGATCTAGGTGTTTTAAATTTGTCTCAAGGCAAGACAAGCTACTGCAGCAGAGGTCCAAGGGAGCGAAGATACAATTCTGTAAAATATTTGCATATGTTATAGTGTATTTTCTCAGCAGCCATAGTTACTGAAGACCAGGTTAAAAAAAATATTTCCCACTAAAATCCTCAGCAGGTTTTTTTAAACTTTTTATTTTCAAAACATATGCATAGATAGTTTTCAACATTCACCCTTATAAAATCTTGTGTTTCAAATGTGTTTTCTTTCTCCCTTACTCCAACCCCCCTCTCTATGAAGGGAAGTAGTTCAATATATGTTAAGCATGTGCAGTTCTTCTATACATTTTACCATAATTATTGTGCTGCACAAGAAAAATCAGATCAAAAACAAAAAAAAGAGAAAAAACAAAATGCAAATAGCAATAAAAAAGTAAAAATGCTATGTTGTCATTTACACACAGTCCCCACAATCCTCTCAAGTTCTCTTCATCACAAGACCATTGGAACTGTCCTGAATCACTTCATTGTTGAAAAGAGCTGTGTACATCTGAATTGATCATCATATAATTTTCTCATTGTTGTGTACAAAGTTCTTTTGCTTATTCTCACTTTACTTAGCATCAGTTCATGTAAGTCTGTCCAGGACTTTCTGAAATCCTGCTGATCATTTCTTATAAAACAATAATATTCCATAATATTAATATACCATAATTTATTAATTTTCCATCTACTCAGTTTCCAATTCCTTATCACTACCAAAAGGGCTGCTATAAACAATTTGGCACATGTGGATTCTTTTCCGTTTTTTATGATCTCTTTGGGATACAGGTCCAGTAGAGACATACAGAGGTATGTGTGCTTTGATAACTGATATGATCTTAACAGTGGAAATGACACATAATAGCAGTTTAAGCAGCTACTTTCCTACTATATCTTGAGACCACTAGGATTTTCCATTTACTCTTTAGTTGAACTCTTTTATATAGATTTTCTACTCTAATTTAAGATGATGTGAAAGATGGATGGAGCCAAGATAGTGGAGAGAACCAGGAAGCTTCTCGAGCTTTCCCAGTTTCCCTCAACATAGACATAAATCCAAGTCTCTGAACAGTCTGATGGAATGAAACCACTCTCCAGCTCAAGAGAGATTGGAAGGACTTTAGGAAATTTCATTCTCACTAAAGTGAAGGGGGTGTTCAGTCTAGCTCAGAAAATGTCCAGAAAAGCCATTGAATGAGAGAGTCTTAATCATACCAGAGTAACAACTGAGATCTTCAATCCTGGCTCTGTATCAAAGACAACCAGTTGCAGAGCAGAAGACAAATTGCTAGTTTGGAATACCAAGCTGTTTCCTTGATTTGAGCAAGACAAGTAAAAAGGATTCCTATGCTCAAAGCCAAAGCTCAGAACAGTACTGAAAGATTGTAACAGCATTTCATTTACCCCAAGAACAGAGGTCGACCATAAAAGGCACAAAAGAAGAAAAAAAAGAGAGAGAGAAGAAAAAAATGAGCAAGAAAAAAAAGAATCTTAACCATAGAAAGCTACTGTGGTGACAGGTAAGATGAACACACCAAATCAGACAAGGAAAAAATGCCCACAGGGAAAACCTCAAAATGTGGTATGAATTGGTCTCAAGTGTTTATAAAATAATTTAAAAGGCAAATAAGAGAGATAGAAGAAAAAATGAGAAAAGGAAAGAGAGGTATGCAAGAGAGAATCAACAGTTTGAAAAAGGAAGGAAAAAACTTGACTGAATAAAATAATTCCTTAAAAAATACAATTGGCTAAATGAAAAAAACCCACTAAAGAAATCTATTCCTTAAAAAAACACAATAAGCCAAAGGCAAATATATATATATATATATATATGTATATCCACTGATGAAAATAACACTTTGACAAATGGAATTTTTAAAAATGGAAAAAAGAGATACAAAAGCTAATTAAAGAAAAATCACACATTAAAAATTAGAACTGTGCAAATGAAAGGTATTGACTCTATGAGACATCAAGAATCAGCCAAACTAAAAAGTGAAAACAATGGAAGAAAATGTAAAATACCTCATTAGAAAAATAGCCCACCAGAAAAATAGAACTAGGAAAAATAATTTAAAAATTATTGGTCTACCTGAAGACCATGATCAAAAGAAGAGCCTGGATAGCATTTTTAAGCGATCATCAAGGAAAACTGCCTTGATATACTAGATTCAGAGATTGAAACAATCATCAAAGGAATCCATTAATTACCAGTGGAAAGAGACCCCACAATAAAACCCCCAAGGAACATTGTTACAAAACTCCAAAATGATAATCTTAAGAAAAAAATATTGCAAGCTGCCAGAAAAATGCAATTCAAGTATAGAGAAGCAACAGATAAGATTACCCAGGATCTGGCAGGTTCTACAATAAAGATCAGAGGACCTAGAATACCTGGGTTTACAACCAAAAATTACTACCCAGTGAGACTGAACATCATCTTTCAGGGGAAAAGGAAGTAAGAGTCTTTCAATCACCTCTTTTGAAAAAAACTGGAACTAAATAGAAAATTTAATCTTCAAACATAGGACTCAGGAAGAAATATGGAAATGTAAAGGGGAAGAGGGAAAGGGAGGGAGGGAATTAGATAGATAGATAGATTGATAGATAATTTGAAACTTAAATTGTTTACATCCGAAGATTTAAAAATGATATTTGTAGCTTATTAGGGCTGTATTTTTTATTGGGGCAGTTAGAGGAGGCGTATTTGGTAGAGGGTGTAGATGTGAATTGACTCTGAGGCAATGATATCAAAGTAAAAGGCATTAAAGACTGGGAAAAGAATTTTATTGGTAGAAAAGAAACAATAAATGAAATAATTTAGATCACATTAAGAGGCATAAAAGGCCTATTAAAGTAGAGGGAAAGAAGCAAAGGGGATGATCATTGTCTGAATCTTAATCTCATCCATTTTGGCTCAAAGAGGGAATAACATAATCACTCAGTTGGGTAGAAAAATGTGTCTTACCCTATATATCCTATAAAAAAGTAGGAGAAGAAATGGGAAATAAAAGAAAGGAATTGTATAGCAGGGCAGAGCAGAAACACCAGGAGAAAGGCATAAGAGAAGGGAGGAGAGATGATTGAATGGAGAGTAGTTTGAGGGTAGGTTGGGTTAGAAGCAAAATACTACTAAGGAGGGACAGGGTAGAAAAAGATAATAAAAATATATAGAGAAAAATAGAGATGGAGGGAAATAGAGAATTGGTAATCATAACTGTGAATGTGAATGGGATGAATTGTACTACAAAATGGAAGCAAATTGCAGAGTATATTAAAAACAGAATCCTAGATTATGCTGTTTACATTAAACACATTAGAAATAGAGAGTTACATACAGAATAAGGGTAAAAGACTGGAGAAGAATTTATTATGCTTCAGTCAAAGAAAAAAAGCAGGTTAACAAATCTGATCTCAGATAAAGCAATAAAAATAGGTGAAATTAAAAGTGATAAGGAAGGATAGTACCTCTTGTTAAAGGGTCAGTAGACAATGAAATGGTAAATCTAACTGCAAAATTAACGAGAAAGAAACTAGAGAGATTAATATAATTTTAGAAAAGTTAGATATGATAGACTTCTGGAGAAAACTGAATAGGGACAGAAAGGAATATACTTGTTTCTCATCAGTACTTGGTACTTACACAAAAATTGATCATGTATTGGGGCATAAAACCTCACTATTAAATGCAGAAAGACAAAAATAATAAATGCTTCCTTTTCACACAACAATGCAATAAAAATTATATTTGGTAAATTTCCAAGAAAAGATATACTAAAAACCAATTGGAAATTAAATAATCTAATTTTAAGGAATAATTTCATCCAAAAGAATGACAATAATAAGAAAACATATCAAAAACTATGGGATGCAGTCAAAGTAGTTCTTTGGGGAAATTTTGTACCTCTAAATAGTTATATGAATAAAGTAAAAAAGAAGAGATCAATGAATTGGGCATGCAACTAAAAAATCTAGGAAAAGAAAAAAAATTAAACTCAAATATAAAATTAGAAATTTTAATACACAAAGGAGAGGTTATTAAAATAAAACTAAGGGATATATTGAACTAATTCCTAAAATTAAGAGTTGGTTTCATGAACAAACAACTATATATATATATATATATATATATATACTTTTGCATAATTTTGTTGAAAACAGGAAGGAAAAAAATTACCAGCATCAAAAATACAAAAATTGAGTTTACCACCAATGAAAAAGAAATTAAAGAAATAATTAGAAGCTATCTTGATCAATTGTATGGCACCAAATCTGACAATCTAACCAAAATGCATGAATATTATATATATATTGCTCAGATGAACAGAAAATGAAATAAATTATTCAAGTTTATTTTAGAAAAATAAATTGAACAAGCCAAGAATGAACTCCCTAAGGGAAAAAACTCTAGGGCCAAATTGATTTACAAGTGAATTCTAGGAAACATTTTAAACAACAGTTAACTCCAATACTTTATAAACAATTGGAGAAAATAGGTAAAATAGAAGTCCTGCAAAATTCTGTCTATAGCAAAAAGAGAGAAAAAAACTTAAAGATCCATCTACCTAATAAATACTGAAGCAAACATTTTAAATAAAATATTAACAGAAAGATTACAAAATCTTATCAGCAGGATAATACACTATGACTAAATTGTATTTACATTAGGAATTCAAGATTGTCTCAATATCAGGAAAATTATTGCCATAAGTAGCCCTATCAATAATAAAACTTACAGAAATTTTATAGCTATCTCAATAGATTTAGAAAAAGGTTTTGAAAAAATACAGCACTCATTCCTATTAAAAATGCTAGAGAGCATAAATAATAAATAATAAAGGAATAAAGGAAGTTTTACTTAAAATGTTAAGCAGCATTTAAAAATCATCAGCAAGCAGCATTTGTAATAAGGAGAAGATGGATGCAATCCCAATAAGATCAAGGATGTCCATTATTACCATTATTTTTCAATATTGTACTAGAAATGTTGGCTTTAGTAAGAAGAAAAGGAAAAATGGATTAGAATAGGTAAGGAGAAAATGAAACTATCACTTTTTATAGATGATATGATTGTATACTTAGAGAAACCTAGAGACTCATCCAGAAACCTACTTGAAACAATTAATAGCTTTAGCAAAGTTTAAGGATGTAAAATAAATCCATGTAAATCATCAGCATTTTTATATTACTGACAAAGCCCAGCAGCAAAAGATAGAAAGGGAAATTCGATTTAAAATAATTGCAGACAAAATGAAATATTTGGCTGTCTGCTTGCCAAGACTAATCCAGGAACTTTATGAACAAAATTATAAAACATTACTCATACATATAAAGTCTGATCTAAACAATTATAAACATATCAATTGCTCATGGGTAGTACAAGCTAGTATAATAAAAATGATAGTTCTATATTATTTTATAGAGCTAGAAAAATAATAACCAAATTGATCTGGAAGAAAATAAGTGCAAGAATATCTATCAAGGGAATTAATGAAAAAAAAACATAAAAGACAATGGCTTAGCAATACCAGACCTAAAACTCGATTATTAGGCAGAAGTAATAAAAACCATTTGGTACTGGCTAAGAAATAGAATGGTGAATCAGTGGAATAAGTCTGATAGATATGACACAATAATCAAGGAATATAGAAACCCAGTATTTAACAACTCCAAAAACTCTAGCTTCTGGGATAAGAACTTATTATTTCACAAAATTTGCAGGGAAAAGTGGAAAATAATGTCAAAAACTCCCCATAGACCTTTATCTCACACCCCATATCAAAATAAGATCAAAATGGTTACATGTAACAATATAAATAGACAATTTTCAGATGATGAAATTAAAGCCATCTATAGTCATATGAAAAAATGCTCTAAATCACTATTTATCAGAGAAATGCCATCTAAGGCAATTCAGAGGTACCACTAAACCCTTATGAGATTGATTGGCTAAAATGACAGGAGAAGATAATGATCAATGTTGGAGGGGATATTGGAAAACTGGGACACTAAAGTGAGTGATGTTGTGAAATGATCCAACCATTCTAAAATGGAACTATGTTCAAAGGGCTATCAAACTGTGCATACCCTTTAATCCAGCAGTGCTACTACTAGGTCATTATCCTAAGGAAATCATAAAGGAGGGGAAAGGATGCACATGTGCAAAAATGTTTGTAGTAGCTCTTTTTGTGGTGGCAAAGAATTGAAAATTGAGTAGATGTCTATCAATTGGGGAATGGCCAAATATGTTATGGCATATGAAAGTAATGGAATGTTGTTGTTCTATTAAAATAATAAACAAGCTGATTTTAGAAAGGTATGGAAAAATTTTTACAAACTGATGTTGAAAGAAACAGGCACAACCAGCAATACTTTGTACAGAGTAAGAGTAAGATTTTGGGATGATTAAACTATAAGAGACTTAGTTCTTCTCAGTGGTTTAGCCCTTCCACTAAACTTTGGATGGAAAATGCCACCTGCATCCAAAGAAAGAAATATGGAGACAATATTAATCAATACTTGCTTTGTTCACTTTTTTCCCTCTCTTATGGTTTTTCACTTTTGTTCTGATTTTAACTCCTAACATTATTCATAAAAAATACGTTAAAAAATAAATAGTTACATAGAACCTGCAAAAAAAACAAAAAACAAAAAAAACTAACTACAGTTTCTCCCAAAAGTCTTAGTACAGTTGTAAGATTTTAAAACTTAAAATTTTCCAAGGCTTTTGGGAAAATCTATCTATCTACCTATCTATCTATCTATCTATCTATCTATCTATCTATCTATCTATCTATCTATCTATCCAGCATAAATGTACATTGAATAATTGCAAGAATACAAAAATAAAATATAGTAGAACAAAAACTTCCAATTTTATATTTTTAAAAAATTTGGTGTGAGCTCCTGAAGAGCAATGATTGCCTTTTTTATATCCACATAGCTTTTCTGAGCATTTGGCATATAGTAAGCACTTAAATGTTTTTTCCCCCAATTGATTCACTGATTGATTGATTTGTTCATTGAATCTTCATGTCAGAAAGAGACATCCAAGTGTTTCATGAGTGACAAAAAGTAGAGGTAGTTAGCTGCATTCAACCAACACAGTGGAACAATACTTATTGGGCAGAGCAGTGACAGCAAATAAATCCAGATGAGCATCATTATCTTAATGGTATTGGCAAAAATGATGAGAACAATAGGGCAGTATGCCCAGTAAGGATTAGATCAGGACATTCTAAAAGACATTATTCAACCTGCAATGTTAAAGTTATTAGTTGCTCCTCAATGAAAACCATATATGCATGCACATATGTACACATGTAGACATAGTAAATACAATATACATGTAGGTATGTATTGTGTGTATATATGTGTATGTGAAAGTATATATATGCAATGCATATGAATAGATTTACATAAATGTGTATATACATGCATGTATGTATTTGTTATGTCTGTACCTATCTTCACTTGTGCAAGGTCCCAAGGGATGTCCTAGATAGGAAAAACATTATCCCTGTGTGTGGCTCTCTCTAGGTTTGTAACCTAGAATGCATTATTGTTCTGTGTCCTATATGAACCACTACACATTTAAAGTACCAATCGTCATATTAAAGTTTACAGATGCTCTAGAAACTGTGATTCTTAGCAATCTCTACCACCTTCTTGCCAGTCTGCTATCATCATGCCAATACATCTTTCTTACTTGACATTGGTTTGACTTATTGACTTGATTGACTATATTCATCCCACAATCTTTTGCATAATTAGATATTCAATAAATACTTTTAAATTGATGGATCATGATATTTACATATAAAGTGATATGTATCTTGGGGTTAAATTTAAACATTTTAAACATGTGTGCCTAAATTGTAAACACTAGTATGATTGCTATATATCAAAGAAGTAGCATAAGAATTCATCTCCCTCCTTTTTTTTGTTATAGGGAGGGACTCTGATTGTGAATTGCTATAAATACATCGTGTAAGAATTAATCCATATATTGATTGCTATTACTAAATTGTTTTTTCTTTGTTTTATCTTTTTAAGAGATGATTTAAGAGATCTAAGTCATCCTCTAGAGAACATGAGGAGGGAAGTATTGGGAAATGAAGGTGAAACAAAAATAATTAGGTAGCAATATGCATTTTAAAAGATCAGGAATATGTCAGTTTCCTGTTGTTTTCATGGATCTGGTTTTTAAAATTAAGAACATTTATTTTTGCTCATGCTTACTTTAGTGTAGGAGAAGATGTATTCTTTAAGATACTAATCTTTTGTGCATAGAAACAGGTATTTATTGACTACTTCTTCTGAGTATTAATTTTCTTTTCATATTCTGCTCTTAGACATTCATCCATTTTAACGAAATCAATTAATTACATTATACCAGTCACATTCTCTTCATAGAACTGTTTCTCTCTGAATGTATTTGTCTTCCTTTGAAACTTTGCTTTGACTTTCATTACTCTTAAATATTCATCTCATTTCTTTTTTGTTCACTTTCAGACAAACTTGCAAACTACATTATGACAATATAATAATGTGTGAACAGAATACTTGATTTGAAGTCAGGAAATGGATTCTATTTCTCTGTTGCTAACTTGTTGGTTGATTGTTATATCTCTTAATTGCTTTATGATTCAGAGTTGTTTGAAATAAAAAATGAAGATATGTTGATTTTTTAAAAGGGAGAGTAAGTATGTAAATATGTGGAGTATTACTTAAATGCAAATGAAAATGTTTTGAGATTTAGGGAAGTTAAATAGTAAATAAATAATATTTACAATTTTATAATTATTTACAATCCACTGAGGGCTTTCAATATTATCTTTTTGATCATCACAGTAACTCTATGAACAAACAAACAAAAAACACTAAGTATTATTTTCATTTTACTGATGAGGAAATTAAAGATCAGAAAATTTGACTTGTTCAAAAGTCACATAAGTCGTTTAGAGGCAAAGCTACTTGAATAAATTATTTGACTTCAAGGACCATGCTCTTTTCTATCATATCAAATTACTTCTCTTTATCTATATTTTTATACTTTCTGACTCCTTGACTTTATATTCTTGCCTCTAACACTTTTATTTTTTACCATAGTTTCATCAGAACCTAGATTTGAAATAAGAAAGAATCTGAGATTTCTTTAAGATCAACCTTATGATTGATGAGATGAGAAAACTGAGAACCAGAAATTAAGTAAGTAACTTGCTCAAAACCACTCAGGTAATGAGTAACAGAATTGGGAAAAAAAAAAAAAAACTTTGCAGAAAATTTGCCAACTATGCCATTCATCCATTCATCTTTCTTATTGCCAATATCTGCTCAGGTTCATTTGGATTTATCTTCTTACTGATTGCTAGTGACATTTTCAAGAAACATTGCACAGAGGTGACATCTTATTTGAAGTTGTAAGTATAAATACTACTTTTGCTAATTGGCTTCCTTTACATTTTAGAAACACAAGTACAAGTTCTTATTACAGTAGGTTGAACTTTTAACTTCCAAGCAAGAATGTAAATGATGAAAACAGTAAGGAGGAAAAAGCATGCTTCTGGTTAATACTAATATTAATTAACATCTTCAGAAGTTGATATTTTCATTTTAGCATGTGGAAGATGTTGACCAAGAGACATTTTCTACCAGAAGCTCATTATAAGCCCCCCACTGCTCACCCCGGAATGTTCCCTCTACATTACCTTCCAGCTATTTCTATGCACAATATAGATACATTCTTATTTACATTATTCTCCTCCCTACAATGTAAAATACCTGAGGGCAGGAACTATTGTTATACCACAGTTCCTATCTCAGTTTCCCTCAGTTGCTCTGTTTCAGTTTCCCTTGATTGTTCTGCCCCAAAATAGTAACCTCCACTTCCTGACCATCAGAAATAATTGGACTCATATTCCAAAGGACTCATAAAACCTCCAGATGGTCCATCTCGACATGACACACTCCTTATCTTTTGGCTTCAGACTTGCTGTCTTCCAGTTCTGTCCCAAGCTTCCTGTACTCCCTACCTGTCAGAATTTAATTGATAGCCCTCCGGGGAACTCAATTCTCCTCCTTGCCCCCCAGTGCTCAAACCCCTCCTTTTTGCTTTGTGAGTTCTTTGTTCTACTGGGAGGACACACTGGGGGACCTCGGAATACATATGAGGGCATTAGAATTAGGGTTGACAAACTTTTAACTAGTGATACCCTTAACAAGTCTTCTAAGGGGGACACATTGTTAACTTAAACACCTCCCTCGGGGCATTCCTGAGAGGAGCTGGAGTTCAGCTTTTACTCTTAAGTGTCTCTGTAATTAGTGTTTGAGAGATCTTCCTGTGTTTTGTTGATTAGGGAGCTCTGATAGTTAGTTGTGTGTTTGGGTGATTAGGGAGTTTAGATAAGCTTTAAGAACACAGACTGAAAAATTTGGCAATTGGTCATTTCAATGTTAAAAATGCTTGGGTTTTAAAATTTCTTATTGGAGTTAAGTGTTTGCCTTAATTTGAAAGTAGCAGGAACAGAAAAGTTTGGCTATCTTTAAAATGCTAGTGGAAGTTTGTTGTTGTTGTTTTTTTTTTTTTCTCCCAAAGACTGCTAGGAAAAAAAAGGGAAAAGAGCCATAAAACAGGGGCAATAACTTATTCCTTACAGAGATAACAGCTCTGCCTGGGGAGAGATGGAGAGACAACAAAGAAAGTGGATGTCAATTAGTGTGGGAGAAAAACTTGGGAGAAAAAATGTTTTGGAAAACCCAGGTTAAAATTATGTGTGTATGTGTGCGTATATATTCATATATGTGTGTATGTGCATGTATATATACAACCAAATGGTAAATTAGTTTGCCTGCAACATTCAATTGCAATTTAGGAAATTTATTTAAGTGAGTAAAAAGAAAAAAAAAAGCCATATCCTTTTGGACTTATGGGTATTTGTTTTTTTATTATGTGTTGCCTTTTGCATGCTAGATTGTTTATTTTGGATATAAGATCTTAGAAATTTGTCTGAATATTGAACCATCAATAACGTAAGAAAAAATTTTAAAAGCTGTATTTGATTTGATTTCAAATTGATAATAGCTTGTTTGAAAAAAAAGTCCTGATAATTTATGTTACCTTTTGAAACATGCTTGGTAATTGGTAAACATTATGGGTTATGCTTTAAATTTTGTCAACTTTGATTTTGAACATGTATGTGATTTTTGTGGAATTATTTAGCTATTCACTATATTGTGAATCTTGAAAGTTTTGAAGGAAAGGAAATGAAAAAGGAGGAAAGAGATGGATTTATATGAATGGGATAAGGAATTGGGGGACAAAAGAGGGAGAGAGTGCATTTGGGAAGAAGGAAAGAGGGAAAAGGTATGTAGCAAGAAAGTGAAGAGGACGTAGAGAAGAAAAAAAAGAGAAAGGTATTTGGGAAGGGAGAGAGAGAGAGAGAAGGATTTGGCATTCTAAAAGTTAATTAAGGAAAATAAAAGTTGAGTAGGGTAGGGAGAAACAGGAAGGTTTTTTCTCAAAGGGTGAAGATTTAACTGTCCCCCCACACCCACGTTCATCTGCTTCTTAGAAATGGAGATAAACTTGAGCTATTTGTTTACTTAGGGTTTAAGGAATATAATAACAAATGTGATCTATAATTTGGTAGGGTTAATTCCAAAAGTTTAATTGATATTTTTAATTGATTCTTTTATGTGGAAAATGGGATATTCTGTTTGAGTTTTAATTGATTGTATTAAGTCATCTTAAAATCGTATTCTTTATCTGAAGGGAATCTGAGAATAATAGTTTTTGCCTTTTGTGCCTCTATGTTTCTGTTCTGGACAATATGCAATTTGGAATTTTTATGTATTGGGTATTTTTAAAGCAAAATGATCTGTAATGTTCACCTTATGAAACATGTATTTGATATGAAAGATAAGTCCCAGAAAGTTCATGGGACAAATCTCTTACTGTTATCAATATAAGGTCATGGTAAATGCCTGTTTAGAATTCATCTGAAACTTTGGTAAATGGAATTTGTTATTGGAGATAAAATTTCTTGGGCTTGTGGCTGATAGTCTTTAGGATTTTAAAGCTCCACCTTCTGAAAGTTACTGGGACAATTACCTGGAGTAAAACTGAGTTCGGGCTGTTCTATCCTGTGTCCTGTATGTGCTGAAGGATCAGTTTTGAATGATTATGGTATAGTCATGTCCCTGTTTTTCCTCCTGTAACAAACTTCTATGCTCAGAGCAATAGTCAATAGGAATCATTAATGCAATTCATTTATGTCATACTTTGCTGTTTCCAATCTGACTTTCTGTAATCATTATATCCTAAATACTTAGATATTTGTGTCTGTAGGTATTCAGATCCTTAAAGGTTTCTGCATAATGAGAGGACTTAGCACAGTTGTCTGTGAGATCTAACTGCTTTTTGTTTATGGGAACTACAGCCTGACAGCCCTTTGTCTGTCCTGTGAGACAAACCTGTCTCCTTGCATGGAAGCACCTGGAACATCTCTATTGGCTTTTTCACATTTTGTAATGGTCCTTGTGAACCAGTCTTTCTGTCTCAGACTGTTCTCACCTTTATTTGTTAGATTTATTTTTTGTTCTAGATTTTGATCAAGTTTTACAGCCATACTGACCTGCTTTCACCACACCCAACCCCCTCCCTGAATAAGAAGTTCACTTTGCCCTCTCTCAGCATGAAGCAGCTTCTTAAAGAGACATTGCCCCTGCTCCTAAATGGACTTGTTCATGATTGGGGAGAACTGAGGGTGGTTGATAACTGACTGTTAAATTCTGACTGTATTACTGTACTATCCTGATTGAATCCCCTGTTACTGTGTGTTACTGTACTATCCTGCTTGGGTCCCCTATTGCTGTATTTTAGATTTAAGGATGGGAAATGTTGGGTTAAGACTGTAATGGATAGTTTGTATCTGCATTAACTAATTGATCACAATGTTCCCTTCAGGATATGTAATTGTTTAAGGAATCCCGAGTTCCAGAGTGGAAAACTCCTACTATTCTAGTCTGTTATGTGGGATGAACTTGACAACTACAGCCCTATTTACTCCTCCTTGGATGATTCCTTTGGTGGGAAAAAAAGGGGGCGGGGAGGAATGAGAAATAATAACCAGCAAAGCTAGTGGATTTTTCCCCAAAATACTTGAAATGGGAACCACTAGTGCCCCTTCGTTTCCTCTTCACTTGGCCTTAGGCACTTTTGCCCCATCCCCAACCCACCAGTTTAATGGAAGCCCCTATAGCAGTCCATTTTTCATTTTTTCTCCCTGCTTGGTTTATTATTTAAACCCCAACCGGACTGAGATTGCTGGTTCTGCTTTAACTTTGAACCCCCTTATTCTGTTGGAATTGCCCTGGCAGACTCCCTTTCTGGGGCCATTTTCTGTTTCCTGGCAGTCTCTCTGAACCACTTCCCAGTCCTGTAACCCCAGTCACTTAGCATTTCAGCATCCTATGTTGCAGTTTGCTTATTATGCCTCTGGGTTCGTGGGTGCCTACCTTGATGGTCCAAGTGTGCACACTCTGACACTCTGACACTCTGTTCTGCAGCAGTGTTTCCCAGCCTATCTGTTCTTCTGGGCAGGGACAAGTGGAGCAAATTCGGGCCTTTCCCTTCCCCCTTGGAGTCTCTGATAGCCTGTGCAGCCCTAGAAGGGCCAGCACAGCTGCCTTAAGCGCTGCTATTCTTTCTGGAAGCAGAGGCTAGTGCACTAACCACTGCAGACCTAACTTTGAACTGCCCATCTCAGACTGGGTTCCCTGGCTGAGATGCAGCTCCAAAACTGCAGAGGACCTGACAAACCTGCAACAGGGAGGACAATGGAAGGCTGTTAAAAGCTCTGGGCCTATCAGGGAGAGACTTGCCATCACTGTAAGTCCTTGCACTTTTTCTTGTTTTATTATCTGCTCCTGGTAAGGTCAGTCAAAATTGTGGTACCTTCCAGGTGTCTGAGGGAATGTGATTCAATGATTTGAATATTCAGGAAAGAGAGTATGGAATGTTGTGCCACAGTTCTCATGTCTCAGTTTTCCTCAGTTACTCTGTTTCAGTTTCCCTTGATTGTTCTGCCTCAAAATAGCAACCTCCCTCCTTCTGACCATCAGAAATAATTGGACTCACATTTCAAAGGAGTCATAAAACCTCCAGATGGTCCACCTCAATATACCCCTTATCTTTTGGCCTCAGACTTGCTGTCTTCCAGTTCTGTCTCAGGCTTCCTTTCACTCCCTACCTGTCAGAATTGAATTGATAGCCCTTCTGGAACTCAATTCTCCTCCCTGCCCCCCAGTGATCAAACCCCTCCTTTTTGCCTCGTGAGTTCATTGTTCTCAGTGCTCAACCCCTCCTTCTGAGTCTGAGCCCAGAAGGTCTATAAAAATGTTATGACCACACTTACTATTTGCTGGACTGGCTTGAGATCCAGTCGGCTGTCATGGCTGTCAGTCTAAACTCACAATGGATTGTGTGCTTTGAGACAATAGTCCCAACAGTCCCGATCCATAGCTATGGATTCTGAACTCTTAATTAACATCAATAAAGTATTAACTAATCTCCAATGTGTGATACTGCCTCAATTTCTCCCTGAGCGTTACACTGTGGATTATTCCCTTCCCCTTTCTTTGTATCCCCAGTGAGTCTGGCTTAATAAATGCTTATTGAATAACTAGAATGACTAGGAGAAGTTATCAATTGCATAGGAAGGATTAAAAACAAAAGATGTGGGATTATTTATACAGATTTGCTTAAATTATAGGATTTATGAGGGCAAAATCTGCATCTCTAAGTCTACCCAAAATTCTAACGTGATGCCATGCATATGGAAACTGTATTCATTTAAGATCTTTGGGAAGGATTTAATTGATCCAACAGTGTTGGAACTGGATTCAAGAAAAAAAAAATAAATCCAATCAAAGTATTTAAACTGTTTCTGCCCTTGTTTCTTCAGCTTTAAAGTGTAGATCATAATAGAATAGGACCATTTTAACAGACTGTTGCAAGTAACAAATGAGATAAAATTTACAAAGTGCTTAATGACAAATAGTAGGTGCTTAATGGTGTTTATAGAATGTTAAGGGAGGACTAGTATTTCTGGTGTGAAGGCATGACCCCTTTTCAGGATTGCTCATCCATTTTTAGAGACCAGGCAGTCACCCATCTCTTATTGATGGCTCAAAGATACTGTAGCATGCCCAGTACCCAAACCCTTGTAAACTGTCTCAAGAGCTGGACTAAACTAGGTTTATGGTAACCAACAGGTTTCAAACCTGTCAGTCAGTTAGGGGGATGTTTACTCCAAGCATATGAAAGCAAATGGTATTTATATCAGGAATGCAGAGCTGGTTCAATACCAAGAAAACTCTTGCCATATCAATAACAAAACTAACAGAAATCATGTGATAATTTTATTCCCCCTGAGAATGGATAACTCCCCCATAGGAATGGAAGAATACAATTTGTTCTAACAGTCATAAAGGCAGTTAAAGCAGACACTATGGAACACTTAGAGCTTCATTGCATATCAAAGACTCCAAGGTCACTCACTTCATTATTGGCCATCACCAGTTGCCTTGACTTTTGTCCTACCACTGGATTTTTGCCTTGCCTTCATGGAAAAGTCTAGACATTATCCTGTGATGTAATTTGTGCTTTTGAAAAAAGTATGGGAAAACAAGATGTTTAGTAAATGTTTATTACCTCTCTCTTTCCTACCTGACTCCCTGTGCAACACCTGATGAAAGCTTCTGCCTCAGTTCAGTGTGGAAAAGTTCAAAACAAAAGGACAAAGAATTGTATTTTGTTTTCTTTCAACATTCTCATCAGTGTTGTTTTGATTATCATAATGTGAAAAAATCAAGATCAACTACTAGACATTTATATGACTTTGTATGATATTTCTGTGTTGTTAAAATTGTAATATTCCATATACAAAAATATAGATTGCCCGGATTAACAGAAGAGGAAATAAATTATTTAAATAGCCCTATTTCGGAAAAAGAAATAGAACAAGCTATTAATCAACTCCCTAAGAAAAAATCTCCAGGACCAGATGGATTTACATGTGAATTTTACCAAACATTCAAAGAACAATTAATCCCAATACTATATAAACTATTCGAAAAAATACGGAAAAAGGTGGACTACCAAATTCCTTCTATGACACAGATATGGTGCTGATAGCTAAACCAGGTAGGGAGAAAACTGAGAAAGAAAACTATAGACCCATTTCCCTAATGAATATTGAAGCAAAAATTTTAAATAAGATTTTAGCAACAAGATTACAGAAAGTCATCCCCAGGATAATACATCATGACCAAGTAGGATTTATACCAGGAATGCAGGGCTGGTTCAATATTAGGAAAACTATTAGCATAATCAATTATATTAATAACCAAATTAATAAAAACCATATGATTATCTCCATAGATGCAGAAAAAGCCTTTGATAAAATCCAACACCCATTCTTATTAAAAACACTGGAGAGTATAGGAATAAATGGGCTTTTCTTTAAAATGATTAGTAGTATCTACTTAAAACCTTCAGCAAGCATCATATGTAATGGAGTCAAACTAGAACCATTCCCAATAAGATCAGGAGTGAAACAAAGCTGCCCACTGTCACCATTACTATTTAATATTGTATTAGAAATGTTAGCTTCAGCAATAAGAGAAGAAAAAGAGATAAAAGGAATCAGAGTAGGTAGTGAAGAAACCAAATTATTACTCTTTGCAGATGACATGATGGTATACTTAGAGAACCCTAGAGACTCAACTGAAAAACTACTAGAAACAATTCACAACTTTAGCAAAGTGGCAGGACACAAAATAAATCCACATAAATCATCAGCATTTTTATATATTACCAATAAAGTTCAGCAGCAAGACATACAAAAAGAAATCCCATTCAAAATAACTGTTGATAGTATAAAATATTTGGGAATTTATCTGCCAAGGGATAGTCAGGAACTATATGAACTAAATTACAAAACACTTTCCACACAAATCAAATCAGACCTAGTCAATTGGAAAAACTTAAAATGCTCATGGGTAGGACGAGCGAATATAATAAAAATGACAATACTACCCAAACTAATTTACTTATTTAGTGCCATACCAATCAAACTCCCAAGAAATTATCTTACAGATCTAGAAAAAATAGTAGCAAAGTTCATTTGGAAAAACAAAAGGTCAAGAATTTCAAGGGGATTAATGAAAAAAAAGGCTGACGATGGTGGACTTGCTGTACCAGATCTAAAACTATATTATAAAGCAGCGGTCATCAAAACCATTTG
>JAJPUD010015030.1:0-38913 GCA_023553655.1 Myrmecobius fasciatus
AGGTTTATATTGATAGTAAGTGTCTGAAGCCATCTATTTTCTGTTGGATAAATTTTGGTAATTTATATGACTAGGTGGGTACTTATGCATTTTAATTAAGTTCCCTAGTTTATTAACACATATGTAACACAAATTAATTTACCCCAATTTAAATTATTTTATTTTGTATTTGTATTTATTTTCTTGGTTCTTAACTTGTTTATCTCTTTTTTTCAAAATTGGATTTCAATAGTTTAATCACATTTAGCAAAATATTGAAAATCTTAAAGTTCAACTATTTTTCATTTTCAATTTTTAAAATTTCTGTTCTTATTTTGATAATTTCTTTTACCCTCTAGTATTACTTTATTCCTTTTATAATATTTTTAGGTACAAATTTAATTCGCTTCATTCTCTTTTTCTTTGTTGTTAACTTAGTGGTATCAATTAACTTCTCAGAAAAGCTTTGGCTAAATCTTTAGTTTTCTGATACGGGTTTATCTTGTCATCTTTTGAACAGTATGCTATTTTTCAGATTTCATTCTCACTCAACTTTTTTAAAAAGATAATTTTTAGTATCTGTAAAGATTGATATCTTTTATATACACTTTTCTTTATTTTATCATAGTTTTATGACATGTAAAATGTTTACCATTTTATTTTTCTAATGATATGTTATAGATGTTTCTGAATAATTCATATGCACTTGAGAAAATTGACATTCCCTGCTTTTTCCATTTAATCTTCCCCAGTTAACTAATTGCAATTTTTTTGGCGTGGGACTTCCTAAGTGGGTTTTATGTGCTTTATTTACTATATAGTCTGTTAATGAAGTGTTATACTCATTGCCAATTATCTTCTGCTCTTTATTGCTTCCAATAGTGATTTTATTTTTCTTCCCTGTTCCTCATCAGCATTATATATTCTTTCTTCATCTTTTCTAGTAGTTTGTGATTTTTTTTGGAGGAGTTAAGGATGGTAAGGAGTGTGTATGATGGAAACAGAACTGTTTGTGTCTTCTTTTGATCTTTTTTTGAATATTTATTAGCCATTCTGGTTTTTTTAAAAGCATTTCTCAGAATTTCTGTAATTTGTTGTCAGTGTATATTTCTTCTACATTTTTCATATCTCTGTTGCCCTTTCCTTTCATATTTTTGTCTCCTAGTTCAGGCTCTCACACTCTTACCCCTCTTTGGTCCATGCTATAGCCAAATAAATTTCTTTGAACACAATAAACATGTGCCTTCAGCTGAAAAACCTTCAAAGGATAAAATGTAAACTCCAAAATTTTTTGAAGTCCTTCTACAATTTGACTACAATTTTTATTTATTCTACTTTCTTTCATTCAGTCAACGTTGCAGTCACTCCTTCTAAATTTCTGGATCATTATCCATATCCTTTGACCTCTAACTTTGGATATTCCCCTAAGGCTCTGCCCTAGATCTTTTTGCTCTCTTTCTAACCTTTCTGGGGGATCTCTGTAGATAACCCCAGATCAATACACCGTCTCAGTTTCTCTCCTGAACTGCAGCCCTTCATCATCAACTACTCAATGGACACTTCCACCTAAATGTCTCAAAGGCATCCTGAACTTGATATGTCCCCAAAAGAGATCATTTTCTTTCTTCTCAATTACACCACTTTCCCTACTTTTGTCAAAGGTACCACTGACTTTCTAGTAATCCAAATTCATAACTGAGGTGTTCCCTTTGACTCTTTCTTTCCCTCAAGCCCACACAACCAATCAGTTTACATCTCACTGCTTATACTTCCTTAACATCTCTAGCTTCCATCTCATTTTTTTTCCTGAGACAATCAACACATTTGTTCAAGTCACTCTTCACTGGGACTACGCAAGATACTAATTATGTTTTTTTTTTCCTGCATCCAATCTCTCCCCTTCCAACTTACCTTCCCCACAGCTGCTGAACTGTGATTTCTAAAACACTGATGCATTTGCTGGGGAAAAAAGCACCCATAGCTCCCTCTTCAGCTCTTATTTAGCTCAAACTCATTCAGCTCTTAAAGTTCTCCACATTCTTTTTTTCAGTCCAGTTTCCTTTTTCTTTTTTTGAGAATGGGTCTCCTTATCTCTTCCAGGTTGGAAGTGCAGTATTCATTCACCTCCTGATCCTGCTGCTTACCAGTACACTCTGACCTGAGGACCTTCACCCCTTTTTAGGGAGCAATCCCATGGCCCACTAGGTCTACCATGTTGGTGGTATTCTTTGTGTGGTTACCCCTACTGCAGATCAGAGTCCCTGAGCTTGAGCAACCTGTATCACCACATCTGGCAGGCTATATTATCACCTATTACTCCCATTCACACACCTATATTCCTTCAGAGTCTGGGCTCAAGGAGAACTTCCTACATGAGATCATTCTTAAACTGTCCAATTGCTAGTGTTCCTACTTCAAAATTACTTTTGTATAAATGTGTGTGTGTGTGTGTGTGTGTGTGTGTGTGTGTGTACATGTTAAGTGGTGGCAGAAATATCTACTTTACAAAGACTAGGCTAGTTTTTCTCTAAAAAGAAAATAAAACCCCTCTGAGACTTAATTGTTAAGAGAAATAAGCTCCCTGAAAGAGTCAACCTGATTTGGTAAAACAAAACAGCACCTTAAAGGCTTTTTTCCAACAAGATATCTTGTTGGAAATTCACCCATCAAAATAATTCAATTATCCTTGAAATGTGTAATAATAGAAATAAGTGATTTAGTGATCACAAACATCAGGTGAAGCATAAAACATGAGGACATATGCTTGCCAAGTGTTTGTCACTGGGATGCAGAATTAAAGTTAAAGACAATTTCTCCACGTATGACGAGGTCTTCCAGATGTTCTTGCTTGTGGATGCCCTTGGACCGGCTGTATGAAGCTTTGAAATAATGTCAAGTCTCTTGCAGGTACCTGTAGCCACTTAAAGGGTTTGACCTGACCAGCCACACAACAAAGACCAAGTAGTTAAGGAATGGCCATTGTCCAGATTCTGACATGCATTGGGATGGATAACCTGTCGAATTTGTCTATTAGTAAGCACATCTGGGACAGACACTATAGAATAACCAGGAGATGAGCCTGGACTTGAACAAGAGGAAAAAACAAATCACAGTATCTTCAGGAAATGATAAGGCTCCTTTAATGATCCCAAGTTTCTATGGAAACAAGGGCTAATCATTTTCATGTAAAAATTCTACTGATGTTGCTGTGCAATAGCAAGACAGGGAATACATGTCTCCAAAGAACAGGGAAATGAAGAATATCACAGAGAGGACAAGGGGACCTATGTGGCTGGTGTGAACAGGCTGCACAGTCCATCAATATGGAATTTCAAGAAAGCACAGTAGTAGAAACATGACAGGACATAAAAACGGACTGATGTGGGCTGAGAGGGATGACAAAGAAGTGGCTAGACTCACAGTGTCAGCAGACATTGAGGTAGGGCTCCAGTATGTTGGGGGGGAGCCCCCATATAGAAATGAAGGAAGGACATGGATGGAATGGGCAGGAACAAGTAGCCTAAAATCCGCATTGTTGGCACAA
Source organism: Myrmecobius fasciatus (assembly GCA_023553655.1). Taxonomy (NCBI): domain Eukaryota; kingdom Metazoa; phylum Chordata; class Mammalia; order Dasyuromorphia; family Myrmecobiidae; genus Myrmecobius; species Myrmecobius fasciatus. The sequence goes on from JAJPUD010015030.1 coordinate 3,524, forward strand.
GCTCCTAAAGAGAAGAAATCATGGATCTACTTGAAAAGGCCTGAGCTGATATCTCAGAATTATGAGTGGTTTTATAAATGATCTGGGGCAATTTTTGATATGGTTGTTAGTAGTTTGCAAATCTTCTGTAGATATACAAATAATACGCATACATACATACATATGCACAAACACATACACATATATACTTTAACCTTTAATCCACTGGGCTCTTGGTCTCTTCTACTTGTGTTAGTTCCCTACATATCTTGCATATCAACATGTCTTATCCATCCATCAGATTATCAGAAACTCAAAGATAAGGGCTATGTTCTTTTTCACTTTTGTATCCACAGTTCTTTGAACCTTGCTTTGCATGTAGAAAACTCCATTTGAATGTTTGTTAATTAAAAAGACTTCATCTCTGATATTCTTATAACTTTTAAATTATAACAATTTTTGTTCAGTTTATTTTCCTTCAGGTTTTGTTTTGTGGATTTTTTTTTTAAAGGCATTCACTTTGTAGACTTTCATTTCTGTTGTTAGTCTAGGCACTAAGCCAGGTGCTGGAGATTTAAAGTAATGAGGAAGTTCCTGGCCAAAAGAAGCTTACTTTCTACAGGGGAATACAATATGTTCACAATTAAATAAATACAGATTATTTACAATATAACTACAAAGTGATGTGAGGAGGCAAGTGTGGGAGGATCTATATTAACAACCAAGTCAATCATGAAAAAACTCCCCAAAGAAATGGAACTTGTTCAAGGAAATGAAGGAAAGTAGGAGTTCTAGGAAATGGAGGTAAAAACAGAGACACTTCTAAGCATGGGGGATGGTGTGGCTGAAAGTACTCAGGTAAAGAACGGAATGCTATGCATAGACATCCATAAAGAGTCCATTATGGCTGGAGTCCAGAGTATATGGGAAGGAATTATGGGTAATCAATCAGCCTGGAAAGATGGGCTAGAACCAGATAGTGAAGTTTTTAAATGTCAAACAGAAGAGTTAGTTTTTTATTTCAGAGACAATGGAGGACTCCCTGAAGCTTCCATAGCAGCAGAATGAAATGGTCAGACCTGGACTTTAAAATGATGGGTTTGGAAGGAAATAGAATGATTTCATTTCTGGGCAAGCTGAGTTTGAGATTCTTATGCTCATTCTGTTATCTCCAAACTTATTTTTGTCCACTAACTAGTAACAGATATCAGGATGAAGGGCAGTTAATGCATAAAAATGTTCATTACACCTTGCAAAATGCCAATCCCTGTTAGATATTAGCTCTTTGCCAGTACAGCCACAGCCTGTACAATAGAAGAGCTATGTATTTACAGCTGGTAAGAAAAAGAAAGAATAAGATGACTCCAAGAACCCTAAATTGAGCAGAGATGTTGTAGAAAAAAACAGAAGGGGAAGATTTCATCCAGATTCTGCCAATTGCTGTCTGTGTAACCGCGAGCAAATTGCTTCATCTAGCTTGAACCTCTGTTTCTTTGTAAGATTGGGATGTGCTTGGTGTGTTTTGCAAGCCATAGAAAGGCTACATGTTAAGACAGACTGCTATTCTCCATATCAACTGGTTCCCTGAAATTTGTATCCATTGCTTCTGATAAATTCTCTATAGAGGAAGGATGTACTTAACCTTCTGGGGATCTTTGGGTTTATTTAACATCACAAGACCATCCAATATAGCATTCAGTTAGCCATCTTATTTTTTTTTTTTTTTAGTTTCTACATGACTAGCCCCAATCCTGTTTATGTATGACTCTGAGAATTATCATTTATATCATATTTTTAGCTTGAAAAGTTTGCTATATAAATATCAAGAATTATATAATTGAATTATTTTTATAACAAATATAAAGGGTTTTAACAAATCTCAAAGCACTATGATATAATATAATAGATATAATAGATATAAGCTATTATTATTATCTGTATAGCAAATCTATGATTAATTTCTAAGTTTATTAGTATTAGAATGAAATTAATTCAATTTTAGTTAAGCCAGGAGGCCTACACATATCATGCTGGCCTAAATTGACCTCTGTTAATCCAATTCTATTTTTTTTGAGAACAATTGTATTATTTGGCAGAAAGTCATTCAATTTTAATTTAGCCCATGTATTTACTCTAACATAAAACAAGAAAAATGCTATAGTGTGTACTATGACTAAGAAAATAATTAGAAAAAAATCCATCTAGTGTTTTAAATAAGAGCACAAAAAATAGCTTGCATATTTTTGGATGAAAAGATAGAACAAAAGTAGAGGAAAAACTGTAAAACTATTCTGAGTTGAGATTATTATAAGACATTAAAAGCCAAGCCTAAGGAGAGAGAAAAATAAAAAATATATCCTAGACTCTTCCATGGAGATATTAAAATGGAATATGGATACTTTAATTGTATTCTAATGATAACAACAATCTAAGTACCAGAAGAGGCTTAGTAACATTTAGAGTGTGACTAAGAAAATTTAGCATTTTCCATCCAGGTAACATGGAATAAGAAAACTACCCCACTATTTAGGTAATATGTAATTTACAAGCAATTGTGGACATTTTTCACAGTTTTAACAGTCTAATCCCTCTTATTTTCTAAAACTTATTTTCTAAAATCCTACTCCTAACCAAATATAAAATCAGTCATCTTATCAAAAGAGAGGTTACTATAATCCTCATTTTTAAAAAGTTGGAGAGAATCTTTATAAGGAAAATTCCCAAAAAATAATTTTTGTTACCCAAAAGCACTCAGTGAATGGGTAGGATCATATATCTCTGTCTATATCTCTATATGCATACATTCATTTTTCTTTTAACTATTAAAATGTAGTGACACTAGAAATTTCTGCAGGAAAGAAAATGGTTTTTAATAGTTTAGAATTTGATCTGGAATGACTAAAGGTTATTAAAAAAAACTTTTAGTCAAAAAATTCTGAATTCTTAGATTTTCTTTCCTTCTTATCTATTCTAATATATAGGGTTATATATAGGTCAGGCTAACACTTAACACAAAGGATTTCCCCAATATCACTTCTTCCTGGTGGATGAGGAGACAGGTGATTGGATGGAATTATCTCATTGGGACTAAGGAGACTGAGCTAAATTGGAATTGGGGAAAATTTAAAACTTCATAGCCTTACAAACTCCTAGTTTCTCAACCATAATCAAACCTAGTTTATATTACTGTGACATAAATATCCCTAAAGAAACAAAGATATCAAGCAAGGAGTAGTACATTATGGTGAATATACAAAAGTAAAGATAATTTTGTGAGTCAGGTATATTGGTGAAAGCCTTGGGACACAGATTTAAAAAGAAGAAGCCCTAACATAATCAAAGCTTTGACCAGGAATTATCACTGGGAATATTGAGAGGTAAGGAATTAAAGCTGGGTTTTCAAGAGAGGGAAAAAGAATAATGCAGTAGGAATCAAGGAGTCAAGATACACACATCTACCACACCATCTCACCCTCCCTGTTTCCACGTAATCCTAAAATTGCAAGAGAGTGATACACTTAGTCCTACCCCATATATGGAGTGTCAGGATGGGAACTGGGAAGGCCACCAATACAGACTTTGCCTGCTTTGAAAGAAATTAAGATCCTGGGAGCCATCAGCACTCTAGAGATTACCACCAGCTGAGTTCAGATACCAGGAGGAGTTTGTAAGACTGAAGTTTAAAACTTTGCCCAACTTCCATTTAGCACAGAATCCTTAGTCTGCTGAAATAAGTTTACACATCTGTCTCCCCCTCTACCAGGAGAAAGTGAGACTGGGGAAATCCTTTCAATGTTGACATGGCCCTTATCCCCAAGACCAATGGCCAGGATTTTCTCCTCCTTGGTGGAGATGAACGGCCTGCCCTGTGTAAGGGGCTGGACAGAGCTGGTGCGAGTGCTGGAGCCCCCAGCCTTCTGCAGTCTCCTCCGGACTCCTCAAATGCCCATCTCTCTCCAGGACTCATTGAGCCTTGTGTCTTCCAGAGTTCCTGGCTTCTCGCTCCAGAAAGATGGATCAAGTCAACCCCATCTCATAGAGGGCATGATGGAGCATAAAGGAGGGTTGAGCTCTTCCATCTTCTCTCTCAAGCTGAAAGCCAGAAGCACCTAAGGTGACTTAATCTTGAGGAGTCCTAAAGAAGACTTGGACCTTGCTGGGGGCTTTGGGATGGAGAGTATCCCTGTCAATGGCAAGGGTACCTAATGGTCTTTGGTACTGGAGGGTAGTAGAAGGAGAACTTTGAATATTTGCTCCTCTAACTGTATGAATCATGGGCCAGTCACTTAACAAATCTAAACCTCAATTTTTTTTTTCCTCTGTAAGATGGGAGTAATAAAATTCATACTACTTGCCTCCCAGGGATGTTGGTAAGAAAGTGCCCTGTAAGCCTGAAAATATCAATGAAAGTGCTTATAAATATAAGTTATCATTATCATCACTCTTTGAGCTCTTAACAAATCAGTTTTCTTGACTGAATACTCAGCAGAGTCGAAGAATGACTTTTTCTTTTGGTAAACAGCTATTATCTTCAGGGCTACTACACTCATTTTCTATTTTGAGGACAGTGGTAGAGAAGAGTGGTAGGTAAGTAGTAGGTATTTCAAAAAGGTGATATTCCCAAGAGTTTATTCCCTAGGGCAACAAGAGCTAAACTGCTCAATCCCCTGTTCTCAACCGCAGTGGCTATGCCAGTGGGTCCAATTCTCCTATGTTCTCTGCAGGAAGACTTTTCTTTGTTTCTCTTTGTAGTTCTATCTTTCACATCCTTTCTGCCACAGGGAAATAATCACAGCCCTTTATTGTGCTCAGCACATAATGAGAGTTCAATACATGTTGCTGAATGACTAAGAAACAAGGCTTGTACTCCTGTTGGCTCGAACCTCACAACCTTGTCTCATGGTCTCTTTCAATGTGTTTTGCCATTCAGTCCATTGACTATTCATTAAGCGTCTCTTAGGTACAAGGCACTGCAGAGGCAAAGGAAAGAGTCTGGTTTTATTTGGGTCACTAAAAATAGATTTTTTGGGAGAGGCAATCTTTTTAATAAGACAGAGCTAATTTCCTAGGAAAGTCACTCAAAATGCATGCAATGCACAAAACTTTTGAGCTGAAATCTTTGGGATCAGGTTAAGGAGAGAAAGGATCACAGGTTTAGATATGGAAGAGACCTCAGAGGCTATCTGGTACAGTCTCCTCATGTTACCCTTGAGGGAACACAGGCCTGAGGAGCTTAAATGACCTACCAAGGGGATATGGATAATAAGCATAAGAGGTGGGAATTGAACCCAGGTCCAGTGCTTACAGTCTAACTCCCTTCACCTTACAGAGGAGGAGGTCTTTGACACTTAAGAACTGACCATGTTTCAGAACTAACCTCCCTCATTATTTAAATGTTAAAGATATAATCCTAATTCTTGGTCTGCAACTGTAATTATCCCAAGGTGGGGAATTCTGGATATAGTAACGCTTTCTCTCCATTTATGCAGTTTGTCTATAACTTCAGTGTCTTTGATGTCTAGGATCCTGGGAAGATATGTGATTTGGCTGTAACTGCAATATTAGGGTGCACTGGAGGCAGGACTTCCTCCAGGTCTTCCTGACTCTAAGGTCATTAATGTCTCTTCAGGACAACCAGCATCCAGCTTCTCATAATCCTAACAAACGATGTAAGAATGGAGGTAATGCTCATCTGCTCAACTACACTGTTCAGGGAATGTAATGTTCTGGTTACTTGAAATGTTTATAGTTTCAAAACTGATCACAATGAAAAATGACCTCTAGGAGCAATGTCCTATAAATCTCTCATTTGCTAAGGTGGACTTTCCATATACCATTTAAAAAAAAATTTTTTTTTTTACTCCAAACACCTTTCTCAAATAACATTTTATTTTTTTTTCAGTTGAAAATAAAGAAGATGAGAGTTATAGAGATGTCTGAATTTATAACCTTAAAATAGGATTTCTAGTACTTTGTAAATCAAATTTCATCAGATCTCCCTTTCTAAAAAGTCCTTCTTCCACAGGTCTGATCCACTAGTGAAACAAATATATTTTTGAGATCAACAAAAGGGTGCATATTGAAAGGTATTTCCTTTTGTCAGTTTTGTTACAAGACATCTTGAATGAACATGTTGGCATTTACAGGAAAACCTCATTAATTCTCACTTCAAAATTAAAGTAATTTTAACACTAAACATAATCCTTATTTTCAAATATTTAAAATGGAATGGAGATCTTATCAGTATGAACGTTGTCCTATTGTGATACAGATTCCAATTCATCCATGCCTCCTTACCCTATGTGACTCTTGCCCATGCTCCCACAAACATTCCTCAAAGGATTTACCCAAAGTGCTATTATGCTCTTTTCTTGAGTTCTCCCAAACATTTGAGGAAGCCAATGGGCTAGCCACTGTGTAACCCTCACTCTCCATTTAACTAAACTATCTTCTTTTTCATTCATATATTTCTCTAATGATATTTTCTACTCTAGGGCCTATTCATAATTCCTGTCTTGTTCTGAGAGATAGTCTGCTCATATTTACCATGGACTTCTATGCATTCTCAATTATACTGATTTAAAATTTTGCAGAGACTGTTGACTCCTTGATTTACAGCCATATAGCAACATTGATAGATTAGTATTGAAAATACTGGGTCTCTGTTTCTGAGGGGTTTGTGGTTCTTGAAGCAATTTTTCAATTTCTGAAATGCAAACCAGGATCTCTCTTCTTCCTGCTTAATTATGGGCCAACTGAGTGTGGATTTTCAGTGTATGACACACACAGCTCTGTTCACAAATGACTGGTCAGTTTTGCAGGCAGTCCTAACGTACATCACAATCTGGACAGAGGGCATTCTTCACTCGTTTAGTTTCTCCTTGATTAGGCCAGGTGTCTCAGCAATGTCCCAAGGCTTGGTGCACCAGCATGAGGTCATCTGCCCACAGGAGCAGCTGGAGGACTTCACCCTCTCCAGGAAACATCTTCCACTCTGTCCTGGCTCTCCTCCATGAAAACAGTGAACACCTTCGGTGAGAGTGCGTTTCCCTGTCCTATGTCTCACTTGATATTAATAATGAGAGGGTTACCCAAACAAGGTCATCTCTGTTAACACATCTTTTAAGGAAGCTTACAGAATTTTGTGTATATACGTGAGATAACATTATGGAAGGGAGACTTTAAGGCAGCGTTCTGCTTTATAGTCAAATACTTCATAATCAGCAAAAAATGAGAAAACCATCAGCAGGACTTTGTATTCTCTACATCATTCATTCAGTTGTGAGCTTTTAAAAATGTCCCCCATAGGATACTGTTTATAAAATATATTGCCCCTTACTAACATCTTTGATGTCTTCTCATGAAAGTTTATACAGATGGGACAGCAAGCATAGAGGTGAAGAGGTGTTCATCTTGCTCAGGGGTATTAATCAAGTCCAACATTTTCCCCTACACTTTGCAAGTATTTTTGTCCTCCAAATATCTCTTAAAGTGACTCCTCAGTGCCCCTACACCTCCAGCATCCATCTCCTCTGGGTAAATTTCATCTCATCTGTCTGTTTTCCTCATCTGTATTCTCTTGCTTTTTCACAATGTCCATTGGGTATGTGAGGTTAGACTGCAGGGAGGGCAGGTTAAAAATGCTGAGGGAGAGGGCCTAGCTTCCAAGCTTTCTTGATGCTTGCTACCTGTGGGATGTCTTGCAAGCCCCTTCCTCTCTATTTCTAAATCTCTAAGATGAAGGAGAACTTGATGGATTCATAGTCCCTTTCAGCTTTAGAAATATCATCTTTTAAGTGGGATGGCTCCAATTTCCTTGATGGTGAATCATATAAACTTTTATAGATCTTTTCTCTCTCTTCTGTTCTCCTTCCATCCTTGCTGGATGATTTTGCTCATCTGGGTCTCTCACCAACTTTTTTTTAAATCTTATTTTCCACTACCCTGCTTCTCTGTTTTATGTAACAAAATACTGTTCATAATCTTCCACCATCATTCTCTCCACGATTTTACAAATCAATCTTCATTTCAAACCAAACATGGTTAACTTAAAACTGGCTATCAGCTTTCTTCATTTGGCAACTGTCAAGTTTTTAATAACATGATGACATGAAGGACCTTTTCAAGTATTTGCCAATTATCCCACAGCTATTTGTTGTACAAAATTTTAGGGTATGAATCTGAATTAGAAATTTTATAGCTAATAAGAGTTTAATAGCTGATAAGACCTGATAAGTATTTCTTACAAATTCAGGAAATAATCTACCTTAACAATTAAAAAACATTTTATTCAACCTTTGATGAAGTTTGTCTTTAATGAGATCAACACCTAACACTTCTATGAAAAGAACAGACCTAACAAAATTATTTCCTTTGGCCTGCTTATTGAACTATATACATACAATATTACAAACATAGGAGTAATGTGAAAGACTTCAAAATACAGAGAAATACTTGAAAATTTTATTTTACCTTTAAAGATTGTCTCTTAGTCACGTAATTCTCAGACAGAAGCAATTTTTCATAGTCTTCAAAAATCTATTGAAAAAGAAAATGAATGTTAAGAAGTAGAATGAGTGCAGGCTCTGACATTTAGTAGAAGTTTGACCATGATGGACAAGTCATTTACCCATTCAGAGTTTATTCTATTCTTGGTAAAATGAGGCTAATGATATCTAACCTTTAGAATCTTTAAGAGGCTCAAATGAGACATGTATTGAAAATATTTGAAACCCTCAAGGCATTACTGAAATGTGCATTATATTCAGCCACATATGCTCTAATTGCTAATGTGTAATAGATTTACACATGAAATTTCATCATTTTCATTTTCTATAAAAGGAAATTGAAAAATAGGGAGGTTCAAGTAATTCAAAGTAATTCACTGACCAAACCTACTTTTTCAGCTCTACAAAAAGGCTAGAAAAATGGAACAAATGCTAGTCATCCTAAAAAATTCATTTAAGAAAATATCTAGTAGAAATAACAAGTTTATTCATATTTCCTACTGTTGCAAAGAAACTGGCAATAGAATACCTTGCCTTATTCCTAGATAACCCACAATTATTTAGTCATTTTTAAAAAGTGGCCTTTGCCACTAATTTACCTGTGGGTTGTGAATCCATAGGCAAATTATTGAGTATACAGAATCATTCCAAAATATGTTCAACTAAGGACAGATATGGGGTATACTCTATTGTTGGGATGATCAATGCCAATGCCATTGAGATAGTTTGGTGATTTTCTATCATTAGTAGAAGCTGAAGGGTATGATTCCATAGGGAAACCAAGGAACCATAAGGTTCTTTGCCATTTTGCTTAAAAAAGAGTGCCAATAGATCCAGCCAGGGAAGGTTGAATCTGCTGCCATGGCAGTTTTGATAATTCTAAGGTAGTCATGGCACAAGTGGTTCTTACTGATGTTTTAAGTTTTGTGGCTTTATGGGACATCTGAAGGTCTTACTGGGAACTAGGAGAATGATGACAGAAAACTATTATATGCCAGCAGTAAGTGTTTTTTAAAGTCCCATTGTCCAACACATTGTGAAGGACACTAGAGAAGCTAAAGATGTAGCCTCTGTCCCTGAATGATTGAATGAAAAGCACTTATGAGGCCCTTATTATAATGCCAAGCACTGTGTTAAGCACTGGGGATACAGACAGAAAAATCCAGACAGTTCCTCCTCTCAAAGAGCTCACACTCTACATAGGGAGGACGACACCAAAAAGAAAGGTCAGCTACAAGATGAATGGAAAAGGCCAGAAACCCTAAGGATGCATCGAAGGGCACACACCAGAATGTGCTAGAGTCATCTTGAACTAAGCTGATTATTAAAATTTCAGCGTCATCATTTACACCCCGAAAATCAGCAAATGTTACAAATCGTGGCTTAATTTATTCTTTTGTTAATTGTTTAAATTTACAAACGCGATGGAGAAATTGTTAGTAATGTAAATTAAACTTAAAAGTGTCATATGTACATTTTCCCCCAGATAACTGGTTGTTAAACTTTTATACACCCTAGCTCAGATGGCAAGACCAAGGGGTGCTTAAGTTCTTTCAGCAGGTTGGACAACACTGTACCAGGGCATCTGAAGTGTCCAGTGCATAGCATAATTTCTGGCACACAATAAGAGCTTAATAACTGTTTGTGGATGACAGAGGCAAAGGCCTGGAGATCTTCCATCTCACTGGAAGGCCCTCTCAAGCAGCCTGGATAGGCTGGGCTCTGAGTTATGCTGGCCAGGATAGGGGGGAAAGGGTAAAGTAAGATGTAGGTACCCTCTTGGTGGTGATGGGTCTCCCCTATCATAATAGATATCAGAGGCCTGGGGAGATTAATACAGTTAGGAATAAAAGCTATATAAATGAAACCACTATACAAAGCAATATATAATCAAATGTAATATTTATTGTGTACAACTGAATAGACTATTCTAAGAATAAAAAGAAGTGAAAAGAAAGAGGGAGGAAGGGAAAGAGAGAGGGAAGGAAAGATATTTAAGAAAAATAATTTCCCTAAACTCTTTTTGTTATCATTATACAAATAGAATTACCAGGAGATATATGCGTGTGTGTGTGTGTGTGTGTATGTGTGTGTGTGTCTGTATACATAGAAAGGGAAAAGAAAAAGGAGACAGAGAGATACAAAGAGGGAATGAGCACAAGTGACCACTAGTGTAATCATACACCAGTCAATTAGTAGCCAGAATTTCTAGCTAATTGTCTTTTAATTTTAACCTTTGTATTAAAATATAATTCAATATGCTTATATTGCTTGTGTTTGTACAAGTGACCCATATGGCAAGCTCTAGCATAGAAGCTATCCCTTTTATAAAATTAAGAAATTTAAGGAAATTGATGATTTCATCCTTAAAATGTCTTGTCTCTGACAACCCTATACTGCACTTGAACTTAAGGACCTTGCATTAAGGACCATATTTATTTAAGGTCTTCCTCAAAGACTCTGAGTAAAGTGTTTTAGAAACCTTAAAGCATGAACCAAATAAGAATTATGATTATATTTTATTATAACAGATATATGCATAACCAGCACTACAGATTTGGTTCATTTCTTGTTCTTTATATTTTCTTAAGATACAGTTATAGCACTTAATTTGTCAGAAATAGTACTATTAGACTGATAGGGCTGATAAAACCACCTACTTAACAGGAAGGGCAATTAAATTTGACAGATCTCTGCTACATTGTTTTGTAAAAGGTGATCTTGTGATATTTTTGATAAAAATAACTTATTGTAGAAACCCCAAATAGCAATTTTAGTTTCAAATTCAAAGAATGATGAATTTAACCAATTAAAATCACAATTAGATTTTTTCTGAAACATGAAGCAACTTGAAGATCTACACATGATGCCTTTACTTTCTTTAAAGGTCTAGGATATAAAGGAAATGCTTCCTGGAAATGTTTTTATCTTCTGCTCAGATCATAGCATCCCTAATTCATTTCACACTTTAGAAATTCTTTTACTCATTTATAAATTTTCAATTTATAACACTAACTTTAAATTTAGAGAAGCTATGCAGTAGCCACAGCAGATGATCTCTGAAAGGCAAGAAAACACAGGCCAGAGATTGACACAAAGATTTGTACTAAATGATTAAAATTTAAAATACACATCATCTCTTTCTGTTAGCAATATGCCAATCATTCGCAGACAATCTGACTTTGTGGCTCTGCTTTGCTATTTTCACTACAATGTCTTGGGGAAGAATTTGAGTATTTGCTAGTGACTGCCTTACATAGTATAGTGCTTAATAAATAAATGCCTGTTGAATAATGTCTGTTATGACAAAATAAAATGCCAATAATTATTATTGAAAATATAAAAAGATATCTCTTCCATACAGAATTGGACAGTATTAAGCAATAATTCTTGGTGAATGTGATGTGGTCATTGAACTATGATCAAAGTTATTGATCTGTTTTTCTCTGTGAATATATGTCATTCCTATAATTACCAAAAAATATTAATTTGAACAGATAATAAAAACACCTAGCCGTTACCCAATACTTCTATTAACATAATGTTAGATTCCTACTGGGCATAAACAATTTCTAAAATCATGCCTCTAATTCTTTTTTTTTAAATTGATAATGGTTTAAAAAAACAACAACAAAAAACATGATTTTTGTGGTGTCCTTGGTTTAGAGCACTTACTACCTGTGTGATCCTGGACAATTCACTTAATTCTGATTGCCTAGCAAAAACAAAACCCAAAACTTAATCAATTTGTAAGATTAAGTTGCTGTTATCATATATATGCTATGCATATCATATATATGCATATGCATACAATACTGCTTATAGGTAAAGTTTTTTTTTAAAACAAGGTTTATATGTTTTTTAAACTTTCCTCCCCTTAGTCCCTTTTAAAACTTTGTAGGTAACTCTATTTTCCATCAACTATGCTTATTTTCAACATAAAACACACCCCTTTCTCAAAATATTATCCCCTTTGGTGGTCCCCTCCCCTCCCTTTCCCCATTAGATTATAAGCTTGTATTTCTTTTTCTTACTAATTCCCAGAGTTTAGCACGTGTCTGACATATAGTAATTACTCAATAAATATTTACTGAATTGAATTGTTGAAGCTTTGGTTTATATGTAATCTGAGGAAGTAGAAAAAATTTTTTTTGCAAAGGTTATTCAACTAAAAGAGGGAATTCTGAATAATTTTCCTGACACTTTAAAAAATAATGCTAGTCAAGTAAAATGACTTTAAAAAGCATGCAGACATCCCTGAAATCAGGAGGACCTGAGTTCAGATCTGATCTCAGACACAACACTTCTTAGCTGTCTAACCCTGGGCAAGTCACTTAACCCCAACTGCCTCAGCAAAAAATAAAAATAAATAAAAATAAAAATAAAAAGCATGCAGAATGGCTAGATGTGGTCATCCAATCCTGTAATTTCTGCTGAGAGGGTGAAGCTGGTAAATTGCTAAATTCTAGAATTCTAAGGTATAGGAGAACTAAAGCTGGTTATCTATCTGCAACAAGTTCTGCACCCTTGGGAGGGAGGTCCCACAAAGCTGACTAATAAGGGATGAACAGGCTCAGTTAGGAAAGACAGAACAGAATAAAGCTTCTGCAATGAGCAATAGAAGGATCAGGCACATGAGTGGCTAGTGTCCTTGCAGTCTGGGCAAGATAGGGAGATGCAGTTATTATTTTTTAAATGGGGAATTCTTCCTAAAAATCACTCATTATGGGTGCAGCTTAAGCTCAAAAGAGAACCAGACATTTTATTCAAGCTAGACAACCTTGGCCTCCATTGAAATCTTACTCTTAGGCCTCAAAAAACTGTGGAGGTGATCCTGGGTTCTCAAAGGCTAGTCAAGGAAAGCACAAACCCTGGCAACTCTTACCAAGCTTACCCAAGTCTGGGTCCAGAAATAGATTATATACTTCTAGTGCAAGGACTAGTCAATCCAGGTTCAGAGAGGCTCATTAACAAGTTAGCAACTGGGTGATGACTTTTTCTGCCAAAAAACCCTTTCAAAAACAACTTACAGAGGGGTTGCTCTCTGCCCTGGTGGAAGGAACATCCCTATCAATCGGCCAGTCTACATCCTTGAAATACTGAAAAAACACTTGCAGCCATTAAAGCAGGGACAAGATCATGAGATGCTAGATGCAGGCCTCAGAGACCATTTGGTTCAACCCCTTCATCTTCTATCTAAGAAAACTGGGGCCCAGAGAAGTTGTCACCAAGGTGCCCTGACTCCAAATCTGCCCTCCATGGTCCAAAGAGGCAGGGACTTTCCATATTCTTGGTTTCATCTAAAGCTTCTTTTGAATATTTTTAAGATGATGCGATTTACAAGGTTTGGGGTAGAAGCTGGCTATTTGGCTAGGACCTAATCACTACGGTGGCAGTACGAATTGCCAGGTTTCAGGAGCCTAGTAAGAAAAGAAAATGTACATTTGTCACTAAAGTGCACATAAAATAAATGGTAAAGATTTAAAAATGATCTATACTTACAGTGTCATAATTTTGTTCTAAGAATTCTGCCACCAACACTTTGTGTCTTGTTAATAAGTCCTAGAAAGAGAATGCACAGGGAAAAACTTACTGTATTTGATACATTCTATATACATTCTTTATCCTTCTCCAACATGATTATCTCATTAATTAAAAATTGAAGAATATTTCAATCTCTTTTACATTACCATCTAACTTCACGGAGTAAACTATAACATTCAATATAGTCTGCAAGTAATTAATAAAACATGTCAAGGTGGGGTTTAAAATTACACTCATATTCAAAAGGCAAAACAATTCATCTATAAAACCACAAACCTCAACACAAATCAAATATAAACTAGATAAAATAACTGATTTTTCTAAGTTGTATCATTGTTTTCTGTCTACAGGAGGTGATGTAGCATAGCAGCATATAGAAAGAGAGTAGACTTGGACTCAAATTCAAATCTGATGCTGCTGGTTACCAGGCAGATGAACTAATCTTTCTGGGCTCTCGGCAACACCCTAAGGCTATAAACAGCAGAGAAGGTACCAAGATGAGGCAGTTGAGGTAATGCACCAGTAAGATCCATAGCCCCATCTTTTTTTTATTTTATTTTATTTTATTTTTTAAATTTTATTTTTTTTATTTTATTTGCATAACATATGTGTGGGTAATTCTTCAACAATAACCCTTACATAGCTTTCCGTTACAAATTTTTCCCCCAACTCCCCACCCGTCCCCTAGATGGCAGGATATCCACTACATGTTAATTATGTTAAAATATTGGCAAATCGAATATATGTATACATATTTCCAAACTTGCCATTGTTGTGCAAGAAAAATCTTGTCTACACAAACGACATATCAGATAAAGGAAACACAATGTAAGCAAATGTCAATCAAGGAGTATGAGAATGTTATGTTGTGGTCCACATTTCGCATCCCTCTCTCTGGGTGTATATGGCTTTCTTCAGTGAACAATTGGGGGTGGTTTGAAACATTGTTGAAGAGAGCCATGTCCATCAGAATTGATCGTCATATAGTACTGTTGTTGCCGTGTATAATGATGTCCTGGTTCTGCTCATTTCACTCAGCATCAGTTCATGCAAGTCTCTCCAGGCCTCTCTGAAATCATCTTGCTGGTCATTTCTTACAGAACAATAATATTCCATAATATTCATATACCATAATTTATTCAGCCATTCTCCAATTGAAGGGCATCTATTCAATTTCCAGTTTCTAGCCACTACAAAAAGGGCTGCCACAAACATTCTTGCACATGTGGGGCCCTTTTCTTTCCTTTATGATTTCTTTGGGATATAAGCCCAATAGAAATGCTGCTGGGTCAAAGGGTATGCACAGTTTGATAACTTTTTGAGCATAGCTCCAAATTGTTCTCCAGAATGGCTGTATCCGTTCACAGCTCCACCAACAATGCATCAGTGTCCCAGCCCTCCCACATCCCCTCCAACATTCATCATTAACTTTTCCTGTCATTTTAGCCAATCTGACAGGTGTGAAGTGGTATCTCAGGGTTGTCTTGATTTGCATTTCTCTGATCAATAGTGATTTGGAGCACCTTTTCATATGACTATAAATAGTTTTAATTTCATCCTCTGAAAATTGTCTGTTCATATCCTTTGACCATTTATTGATTGGAGAATGGCTTGAATTTTTATAAATATGAGACAATTCTCTATATATTTTAGAGATGAGACCTTTATCAGAACCCTTAAATGTAAAGATGATTTCCCAATTTATTGCTTCCCTCCTAATCTTGCCTGCATTGATTTTGTTTGTACAAAAACTTTTTAACTTAATATAGTCAAAGTTATCTATCTGGTTTTCAATTAAGAGTTCCAGTTCTTCTTTGGACATAAATTTATTCCATCTCCATAGGTCTGAGAGGTAAACTATATTACATTCCTCTAATTTACTTATAGTATCACTCTTTATATCCAGATCATGAACCCATTTAGATCTTATCTTGGTATGTGGTGTTAGATGTGGGTCAAGCCCTAATTTCTTCCACACTAGTTTCCAGTTTTCCCAGCAGTTTTTGTCAAATAGTGAATACTTATCCCAAAAGCTGGGGTCTTTGGGTTTATCAAAAACCAAATTGCTATAGTTATTGCCTAGTTTGTCTTGTGATTCTATCCTATTCCACTGATCGACTACTCTTATTTCTTAGCCAGTACCACATGGTTTTGATGACCGCTGCTTTATAATATAGTTTTAGATCTGGTACAGCAAGTCCACCATCGTCAGCCTTTTTTTTTTCATTAATCCCCTTGAAATTCTTGACCTTTTGTTTTTCCAAATGAACTGTGTGTGTAGCCCCATCTTTAACCTGTGATTACATTACATGACTTCTTGAATCCCATTCAATTCAGTGAAAGGTACTTGGATTGTATAAATCATCTACTGTGCCTCAGGGGAGACAGGAAATTTAGATTAGACAATCATGAAGCTTATAATATATTAGAGATATGTGCTAATTCAAGTGGAAAAGTTAAATGGATAGAGGGATAGGGGAGAGAGACACTTCTGACTGTAGACACAATGAGGTGGAAACACAGAGGAAGTAGTATTTGAGTTGGGCCTTAAACTAAGGGCAGGAACTCAAAAGGCTAATTCAGGGTCAAGGAGACATCAGATACAGGGAATGTAAAAAAGGAATAGAAATGGAAACCTGGAAGGAGTGCTCAGGGGATGGAAAATAGTCTAGTTTAATAGAACTTAGTTCAGTAATCAATAGATTTACTATAATTGAGCAAATAAGTAATATCAACAAATCTGTAAAATAAGGAAGAAGTCTAGCAATGCTATGAAGGAAGGAATGAGCAGTACTGTGGAGATACGAAAATCTATTAAGAGGATATCTGCAATCACAAGACATTTAGAGTAGGAAGGTGGTATCTTCAAGTCCAGGATCCTCAGCTGAGAGCACTAAGGTTTCCCCAATGGGGAAGTGACTTGCTTAGGGTCACAAAGATAAGAAGCAGCAGAGGTAGGGTGGAGACCTGGATCCTCAAACTAATGCTATTTCTTCTTTACCACAAGGGCTACTGCTGTACAGCAAGCACAGAAGTGCAAAGGATTGTAGGTGGGTTGCAAGAAAGGCTGTACTTGATGGTGGCAGAAGGAAGAAAAGAAGGAAATAGATGATAGAAATGATTATTTTTACATAGGCAACATTAAAATGTGATGCAGACATAAACATAAAGAAATAAAACTTTTGTGCTATTTAAATGCTTTTCACCAGGCAGCTTCTCTGATTTTAAGTTATTTTTTTAGGAAAGATCATTTATATTTAAAATGGAAGAATCACTATAATATAAGGATTTATGGAAATGAGAATGTGTTTAAAATAAAATGATTGTGACCACTTAAGCCTAAGTGGCTTTATGAGAATTCTTAGTACAAATTGTTCTGTACATGTAGTTCTATGTTACTATTGGAATAACTTACAGAATACCATATAATGAAATAAAAGAACTTTTCCTGTTCTCTACCCATAGCTCTGCTGTATACTAATTAAACTAAATCTTTTAATAATTCTATTCTGTCCTAATCCTCTCAATGAACTCATTAGTTAAATATCCTGTCCTATGCACTTCGCAGAATTTAATTTAAAAAGTATGTCTTATAACCAGTAAAAATTCCAAAGCCTTCTTATTCTAAATATCTTTAGACCTTAATGAATGTTTAATTAAAAACTTTTCCTGGGGACATGGGAAAAGGTGGGGCTAATGGCAAAATCAACCAGTTTAATATTTTAGCAAATAGAAAAAAATAAATCATTTACATTATTGTATTATGATCTTTCATTCCAAACTGAAAATGATAACATTAGCTCTTATTCAAATGACACTTATTATTTTACTGCTAAGTATGTTGGACATCTAAAGATCTACTTTTCTCTGTGAGGTCCTCAATACTGATTTGGAGGGAAAGCTTTAAATGGGGAATCTCTCAGTATCCAAACTAGTTTGAACTAGTTTCTCTTTTGAGAGATATTTGAAGAAATAAGATCTTTTCAAGGCTATGTTTAGATTCTCAGTCTGTTCTGGGAGGTTCACTGAGCAGGCTACACCATATTTCCAGACACAGAAAGAAACTCTCCAATTCCTTATGGACTGAGGATAAGTACCTCACCCATATTATTATTTGTATTAAGCATCCAAGTGAAATAATAACTTCAAAATCTTGAGTCCAAAAAAGATAAAAGTTCAAAGGGAGACTGGAAATTAATACAGCTCTGCAAGTCAAAGAATAATTGCCTACTAGAGCAGAGCATGGAAGAAAAAGATTTTTAGTCATGTCCTGGAGGTGTCATTCATTTACCGCATATTTTCCTTCATTCCTGCCTTTAAGAAAGAGTTGGTTCTACCCATTATGCCCAATACTTCGACAAGTACCGTTGATTCCATCCCCTCCTCTTTCTTTAGCCCACTGCATCATCTTCAAGATCTTTAATCTTCAATTGCTCCCTAACTACTGACTCCTTGACTGCTGTCTATATATCTTTTCCATATCTCTCATACACATATACCCTCCTTTCTACTCACACAATTGCCACTCTAGAACAGGCCCTCATCACATCTCACCTGAACTCCCACAATACCTCTCTTTCCATTCCAATGTACCTTTCATTCAATGACCAAAATAATTTCCCCAAAGTTCAAGTCTTTACTCAGTAAACTCCATTTATTCCCTATTTCTACAATGATCTATTATAAAGTCTCTTACTTTGTAAAGTCATTCACAATCTTGCCCCTTCCAACCTTTCCATCATCTTACACTTTCCTTCCACACCCTCCCATCTAGGTACAGCCTTTCTTCCTGTTTTTCCCATACAGTATTAGATATCTCTTAGTTCTGGGCCATTACACTGGCTGTCCCCCATCCTTGGAATGCTCCTCATTTCACCTTTTGGCTTCCTTCAACACTCAGCTAAAATTCCACTTTCTAAACACTCAGCTAAAATTCCACTTTCTACAGGAGGCCTTTTTAAATTCCTCTTATTACTCATGACTTTTTTTTTTTGCATATATATGGTCATTTATATGTTGTCTGTACAAGTAGAATAAAATCCATGAAGGCAGGGGCAGTATTTTCTTATCCTGTTTTGTAGTCCCAAAGTTTAGCACAATGTCTGGTATTTACTATGTCCTTAATAAATTCTTGTTGATAGATGACTGACTGAAAGGGAGAGACTCATAATATCATAATTTTCAAATTTGAATGATGTTTTATGTGTATAAAAAAACTTATATACATGACCTTGTAGTTATTATTTTTTTACCAGAATGATAAACATTTATTATTTTCCAAAAGCTGATTTTAGAGGGGAAAATCTACATTTTTAAGGATTAATTTAATTAAGCTGTTCATGGGTATTTCTGTCCTGATAATTGTGTAGTGGTAACTCCCACTCTGGGGGACATTCAAAAGTTCCAAGTAGTTTGTCCTCTTTCTACCATCAGGTTCTTGATACACCTACCTCTGATTTACTTTTTTCAGCTTCCAATAGAGGGTAAGCTATATAATTTTCACAAAAAATATAGTAAATAATATTGTTCTAGAGAATATTATATATTATATATCAGATTAAATCAAATCCATGTGCACATCAATAAAATGTAGCAACAGGACTTTTCTCATGATGGCAGCCTACTGGGAATCTCTTTAAGTTCATATAGAGGAGACAAATTAGAATCATGGATTAGTAGAAAGGGCTCTGGATTTTGAGTCAGAAGAATGAATTTTAATTCAGCCTTTATTCATTTACAATCTGTATGAAATTTATTTTATCTCTCTAAACCAAATTTCCTTGCCTGTAAAATTAGAAGGTTAGCTTAAATGGTCTGTAAGATGCCCCTTTGAACTCTAAAACCTATAATCCTAAATCTAGTACCACAGAAGGTAACTAGAAATAACAAGGCTGGAATGCAAATCAAATCAAATAAGCTGCTTTTGTTACTCAATAATAAAGTTGAGCTGCATTAAAAATTCAATCTGGCTAAAAACAGGACCATAAAAATATAATAAAAAGTATTTTAACTCATGAAATATTTTAAAAACTTACATGAAAGTTAATTCTTGCTTATTAAATATATCTTATCAGCCATTTGTTTTTCTGTGTCTAGTTCTATGGTCCTAATTATTTATGAATTCTTCTTTATAATTAGTTTTTTGAGGGAGAAAAATATACATTTCCATGACAGCAATTTACCATCTGATAGGGGAAAAAAAAAAACCCTACAGCATCTCTATTTAGAAGATTGTTTCTTTAGCTCCTTTCACAACAGGACTTTTGAATTAAAGAAATGGAATCATTTATCATATTAAACTTCAGGGCCAAAATTTTATGCAGCTGAGGCCCTACAGTATTAATTTAAGATTGGTCTGTAGCCAAACCAACTATTTTTGCTCTTTTTGAAATTAGAATGCTGCATTTCTCTCCCTCCCTTCCTCCCTCTCTCCCTCTCTCTCTCTCTCTCTCTCTCTCTATATATATATATATATATATATATATATATATATACACATATACATATATATATATATTTCCCCTTTATGTTTATGTAAATGTTCCTGTCTTTTGCCTTTCCTCCTTGCTATTCTCCTGCCTATCTTCCAGCTGCCTCCTCCTTTTTGTTCGCTTCTTTCTTTCACCTTGTCCCTTCTTTTCCTCTTCAGCACCAGATCAGTGTTTATTCTCTAATCTCCAATTCTCTTAACCCTAACAAATGTCCTTTTCTTCCCTTTTTTCCCCCCTTCCAATCTGCCTGATCCCCTGACTTCCCAGCTCTGTCTCTTATTAGAAAGTGACCTTGTTCAAGTGACTTAACTTTTCTGAACTTGGTTTTCTTCACTTGTATAATAACACTTGTATTGGCTCCTCACAGAGAGTCATTGTGAGGATCAATGAGATAATGCATGATTAGTATTCCTGTTATTCCTGCATTTCTCCTCTATTCCGTGCTCTCTCACCCTAGCTCCATCTATAATTCAAGTGCTTTCACTTCCTCCAATTCACCACCCTTCTTCTCTCCCTAGTCAGTGCACATTTTTTTGTACTACTTACCATTTCTCCACTGCCCTGCTCTCTGCCCAGGGATCTTTTGCTTTTTTTTCCCCTTTTTCTTCCTCTCACATTTTTAAAAAAACATTCATGAGCTCTTTCTAGAGCTTTCTAGAGCTCTAGAGCTAGAGCTCTGCAGCTTCTCTAATTAGTCTTTATTAGATTTAAATAACCTCTATATAATAACGAAAAGCAGGCCACTGCTAAACTCCTGTTTTTACAAAATTAAAAAACTGCAGGTCCATAGTTTAGGGCACAAAGCAACTGAATGATTAAATCCTGGTCATTACTACTACCCAACTCCTTATACAGTGCTTGATGACTACAAACCAGGTAGGAACTGGAAGCCACTGAGGGGGAATCCTAAGAAGGAGAGGCAAAATGAGATAAAGAGAGAAGGTTTTGAAGACCAGTAAAAATGAGCCTCAGACCAGCACTGGTCCATAGATAAAAGCCTAGAAAATACTATGCTCTAACATATATTTGTGAAATGGTCAATTAGGATAAAAAGGTACAATTGATGCATAAGGAATAGGTTCTTTGCCTGTTCCTCTCTCTCATGTTTGAAGATCTCTAGAGAGATTGAAACTTGGGTTCCCATTATTAGTTCTTACCACCAGAGGCAACCATGTCAAACAGATGTAGAATCATTTACCTTAAACGTAGCAAAGGCATCTGAAGCAATGTCAAACGTGGAGAGTTCCACATACTTGAAAAATTCTCTGAACTGACTGGAAAACAGGACGATTTTGGCAAGTGGTTCATATCGGATACATTCTCTCAGCATAATTCCACAACGTAAGGCAACCTGTGGTGCTTCATACCTAAAGTGTCAAAATCATATAGTTATTTTAAGATGCAATATATTACCAAAATGCTTATTATATGAGAAAATGTATTAGACTAAAAGGAAGAACTCTGTTCTAAGCATAGATTTGCTATTACCCAATTGTACAAGCCCTTGGGTAGAACTAACCTGCTAGTCTGAATCTCCTGTATAAATGAAAAGGTTGGATTAAATTATATCTGATCTACCTTCAAAAGGCACTACTTTTTATATACTTTACAAAACTTGAACCTCTATCATATTATGACCATTATCCTCACTATTCAGTTCATGCTTCCTCAGGACAATGTCTAATCTGGGTCTCTAGCCATTTTCTTGACATGATGTAACTCAACACAGGCCCTTTGCCTCCTGTTCTGGAATTTCTCATTAGCAAGAGTTCACCATAATTAGCAGGCCCCAGACCCACCAGCCAAATTGCTCCCCCATTGTCATGTTTGTCACCATCACTTTCTCCCCAATTCCTGAAACAACAATCAAATCCATACTGTCACTTCTGGAAAGGAATCACTGTCCTATGACCACGCAATGCTCCTTCCTGGCCATCACATGTTTGTTTTCTTCCTATTACAAGGTAAGCTCCGGCAGCTAGGTGACACAGTGGATAGAGCACCAGCCCTGAAGTCAGGAGGACCGAGTTCAAATCTGTCCTCAAGCATTTAACGCTTCTTAACTGTGTGACTTTTTTTTTTTTTTTTTTTGCTGAGGCAGTTGAGGTTAAGTAACTTCCTTGAAGGCAGAATTGTCTTGTCTTCTATATTTTTACCTATTTAGCACAGTGCCTGACACTCACAAAAAACAATTTATGCCTTTTCATTCATTTATCTGAAGATTTCAAAATACCCCACTCCAACTAGTATATATCAAAGAAAACTGTCCAACAGATGAATACTAAAGATATGAGAAAGACTTTTTTATCTGTTTCTCAAAAAAATGCATTAATGAATGAAAATGAAGAAGGCAGCCATGCAAGTTTCTGTGTGAGTTATCATATATGAAAGATAAAATGACTGGGCTTCAAGGACAAATGTGAAAGGAGAAATGAAGAGATAAATCTGGCTAAAATTAGAAAAGATAATGGATAGATGGAGCTGAATTAGGAAAAAGTTTAGTAAACTTTAAAATGTAAAATATCATAAAATAAATGAAGAACATTTCTACTAAATTACTGCAATAACAATCATTTGAAAAATATTGGCATGAGGCAGCGAGGTGGTACAATGGATAGAGCACTAGAAATTAGGAGGATCTGAGTTGAATCTGGCCAGACACTTGACACTTATTAACTGTGTGACCCTGGGCAAGTCACTTAATTCTGATTGCCTTGCCAAAAAGAAAGAGGAAAAAAAAATTAAGAGAAAAAAAGGAAAGGAAAACATTGGCATGAGAGTGGATCTCAGGAAGGTGCTGAGAATTGGGAATTTAGCAAGAAACTAAGTCAGCAGGCATTTATAAAATAAATACCTACTAAATTCCAAGCACTATGCTATAATTCTAGGTATAAAAAGAAAGAAAACAGCCTCTGCTCTCAAGAAACTCACATGTCATATGGGAAGCAATTTTCAAACAATTATGTACAATGTACACACATGTGTAATTATATATACACATATGTATATACAAATACATACACATGATAAATTGGAGATAATCTCAGAGGAAAGATGTTAATATTAAAGGAGATTGGGAAAGACTTTATTGCAGAAGGTAGAATTTTGCATGGATCCTGATGGAAGACAGGAAAATTGGGAGATGGAGATGGGGGGAGGGGGAAGAGGGGGGGGGAAGGGAGGGAGGGAAGGCCCCAGTCAGTAGATGTCTTGAGTGAGGAACAGCAAACAGGCAGTCACTGGATCACAGAGTCTAAGTTAATTGGCTGTTGTCCTTCAATCTTGAGGAGAACCAAAATGATATCACTCAGTTAGAGTCAAGGTACAGTATGTCCAACCATGACAGATCAGACCAGTATAAGCTCAGAAGCTCCACTCTAGCTCAGAAAAAATTAGTTCATTTGAACATTTGGGATGGAGAGGTCTCTAAATTTGTATACTTCACATTTCTTTTGAGCAACTGAAATTCTGCTTTGCTCAGATAGCACAGCGCATTGTTTAATGAGGGCATAGCATGCTGGGCAGTCCTGTTCTGTATCTCTCATGTCATGCAATTGATTTCAAAGTTCTTCAGAGAGACTAGAAAGATATAGAGGACTCAGGCTATGAAAGGTTTTTAATGTCCAAGAAAGAACTTAATATTTGCTCCTGGAGGTAATAAGAGCTCCTGGGGTTTACTGAAAAAGGGTGGAGGGGAAGATGACATGGTCAGATTTGATCAATTTGAAAGCTGAGTAGAAGCTGGACTGGGGTGGGGAAAGACTTGAAGGAGGGAGAGCCAACCAGAAGAGAAGTTGGAGAAGGTAAGAAATATTAGGGAAGTAGAAATAAATAGGACTTGGTAATTGATAAGATGGGGGAGAGGGGAGGGAGACCCACTGGTTGTCAAGCAGGACAAGTAGGTTGTGAGCCTGAGGAAAATGAGGGTGGATCCTTGACAGTAATAGAGAAGTTAGCATGAGGGGAGGAGGAAAGGATAGGAGTTATATTTTGGACATACTGGGAAAACCAGTTCAAGATGACAAGTGGGAGTTGGAAGTGATTAAGGGACCAGCAGTAACAAGATTGAGAAAAGGAAGAAGTCATTTTAAAAAACCAGTGGGTAGATAGACCTTAGAGAGGTACATTTCCAACCCTTTAAGATAAAATGGTCTTTTTCTACTATCACTGATTCATAACTTCCTCATTTTTGTTAAGGTAAATTTTCGGTATTATCGATATTTTGGCTAAGGAAAGTGATAAAAGAATAAGCATTTAATAAGTGTTTACTATGTGCCAGGCACCTTGCTAAGCACTTTATAGATATTCTTTCATCTGATCCTCCTAACAACCTTGGGAGATCGGTACCATTATTATCTCTATTTTACAATCAAGAAAACTGAGACAGAAAGAAGTTAAGTAACCAGACTAACACAGCTAGTAGGTCTCTGATGCAGAATTTCAACTTGGGGTCTTCCTGATTTTAGGTTCAGGGTTCTGTGTGTGCCATCCAGCTGCCTCTAGGGGCTAAGTCACTTAGAAATCATAAAGCTAGAAGGAATTTTTATTAAAGACCCTTCATACTGTGTGCAAAGACAAGCAAGGAGCAGATGAAGAGCTGGAGTGATCTGCCTAATGACACAGTATGATGACATCTCCTTTTCTGATTCTGAATTCACTGTTTCTCCTCCCCTTTCACTGCACCAACTAAACATTAAAACAGAATATTTATAATAATATAAAAATAATATTTATAATGACTGCCAAAGGCTTTTTCAAGAGGAAGAATAAGCAAAGCAGCACAAAGTCTGAGGAAAGCCAAACTTCAGTAACTCCCCCCCAACACCGCCGGACATGTTGGTGATTTGGGAGGCTGCAGGCTCAGGTGGGACAGATCTCTGCTGACAAGAATAGTGAGACCTGCATCAGGATCCAAGCCAGGAGAAGCTTCCAGGCAGGGCACTACTGGAATCACCTAAAAGTACTGTCACAAGATGGCTCTTAGGGGCAGCTAGATGGCACAATGGATAGAGTAGCAGCCCTGAAGTCAGGAGGACCTGAGTTCAAATTTGACCTCAGACACTTAACACTTACTGGCTGTGTGACCATGGGCAAATCACTTAACCCCAAGTGCCTTAGGAGAAAAAAAGGGAAAGGAAAGGAAAGGGGAAAGAAAAGGGGAAAAGAAAGGGGAAAGGAAAGGGAAAAGGAAACGAAGAAAGAAGATGGCTCTGAAATCAGGAGGTCAGAAACAGAGTCACTGGGCTTGAAAAGACGTGGTGACTCTATGTTCACCGGATTCCCTGAAGTGTTAGCCATCAAAAGCAGATGTGTGTGTACTACCAACTAGTCCTTTTAAACAGGTAAGCAACATAGACTTAACCATTACTAATTAAGATTATAGGCTATTAATAATAGCACAAGTTTTAACAGGTACCAAAACACTCTATCTAAACTATCTGATATCATTTTGAGAATTCAATTTCTTCCTTTAAAAAAATTCATTATAAAAATTTAACTACCAAAGAGCAGAATACATGCACATATATGTATATACATGTATATATACATATACATATATAGCAGATCATAAAAAGAGAGCTCTAATGAAACTAGAAGCTTCTTTTCTTACTGCTTGTTTATGTAATTCAATTTCTAAAATGAGAACAGGGAAAAAATTTTCCATCCCAAATTTTGGGTACATTATCTATTCCTTTCTTGATATAGTTTATAAAAACCATCTGTGAGACAAGAAATATGTGATGTATTTATTACTGGTCTATTCTTGGGAATCATGACAACATGAAAAAAATGGTAGGTCTGGCTAGTCTAGGCTACTATTGTTTCTGACAGTTGCACCACCAATGTTTTAAAGAAAAGTAGGGACAACCTCAAAAGGGAAATGATATACTTCCCCAAACAAACTAGTACCATAAATCCTAAACCCTTTGGAATTTATTTTTAATGTATTCTATATCAGTCATTTTATAAAAATAAATGCAATAATTTTGACAGAAAGCATTTGAGCGATGTGTGATGAGGAGGGGAGAAGGGAGCTCTCAAGTCAGTGGTCTCACTGGCATGGGAAGTCTGAGGAGCAATGGAAAGGTTTGGAAGAACTGCTTTGGAGAGTGGGATAATTAGTTAATAAAGGAAGTATAGTAAGATTACCTAGCAGCAGTGAGGGCCCAGCTGAGATAACCTAACATAAATTTACAGCGGATCCAGAAAGAACAATTATGTGACGTTGTAGAATTGAATTGGTTCTCTAAGGAGTCAAGATGGGAGAAGAGAGTAGCTAATATAGGAGGGACGACCTGGGAGAAAACTAAGGGATCAGAAGAATGAAGCTCATGGTTCAGACAAGAGTAGGGTTACATAGGTGAAGGCAGAAGGAGAGTGAAAATCTCAGAAGAGAAGCGATCTGTTTGCCCAAACAAAACATGGTCAGATAAGGGAATTCTTGAACATGGAGATGGTACATATATTGGTGGTGGCAAGGTCCAGGGTATGACCACTTCTGTGTGTGGCTGAGGTGAGGTAGAGAAACAGCTCATGGGAGGTGATTAGGATAAAGAACTGAGTGATTAGGTTGTTTGAGGGGGAATGAATATGCATGTTCAAATCCTATAGTAGGAGGTCAGGAGTTAGGAATTTGAGAAAAACCGTAAGCCAGGTATCAAACTCATTGAGGAAGGAGTGACCTGAGGGTCTGCAGACTATAGCTACCAGGAGTTTGATTGGGTAGTAGATATAAATATCATGGATCTCAAAGAAAGAGAGCAACTGAGTGATGGAGGAAGAGAGAGGACTTGAAAATGGCAATAGGGAGCAAGGAGTCCCATAGCCCCACATTGACAAGTAAGCAGAGGAGAATGAGTGAAGGGGAAGCTAGTCTTGAGAAGGGTAACCAGGGATGATTCAGTAAGAGCCAGAAGATGGAAAGAATGGTAAAGGAAGTTTAAAAGGAAAGGAAGTTTGTTGCCTATGGGACAGGCATTCCATAGGGCCCACTGGAAGTGCTGAGTGGTGTCTGATTGAAACTTTGGAGAGGGAGGGTTGGGGAAAATGGGTGTGAGGAATTAGCCAATAAGGAGTATGAAATGGGATCCAGATAATCTACAGTAGTTTAGGTCACTGGGATGGGAAGGCTATGAACAGGAGTGAATATGTTCATCTTTGGATATATCCAAAACAGCAACACAATTCAACAGTGTTTAATAAACACTACATGCAAGGCACTGAGCTAGGTGTTGAAGATACAAAAGCAAAAGTGATTTGATCAGGAAGCCTGGGTTCATATGCCAGTTTTAATACTTTCAAGGTGTACAACCATGGGCAATTCCTTAACATCCCTGAGTGTTGTTAGCTCCCTCTTTCTACCACAGCCATTCATAAAATCTGTGACCCTCTTCCTGCTTCAGATTCTTCTATTATAACTATAACTAAGGGGTTGGACTTGGTGGTCTTTGGGGTTCCTTCCAGCTCCAAGTCTGTAAACCGATCATCCTATAATCTGTTAAAATGGGAATAACAACAGTACTTGTATTATTTATCTTAGAGTGGTGTAGTGAGAACAGTATTTGGCAAATTGTAGAGTTCTAAATGTAAGTGGTATTTTCAATTACAATGATAAAACCCTAGTAGACTTTTTCTTTCCTGACTGCTGCCACTTTACATGAGAATTTAAAATTAGGTGCTAGTTCTGTTACTCACAGATCGATGTAATAATTAACCAGCAATGGGCATTCTTTGCAAAGTCACACCTGTCATTTGGGTGGCTGACTCTCAAACCCATAATTATAGATGGACTGATAAATCAGCAAACTATGACTTGATCCTTTCCAATCTTGTGTTAAATGAGTTTTTTCTTTACAAAGTATTTTTTTCCTCAGTTAGTTATTGCTAATGCTTTTCGGTTCAAACTGACACAGTCATATACATACAAACCCAAATAGTTGAAGACTAAAGATTTTTGGTAATATAGGATGTTATATTTTCAAACTATAATGTGGCATATATCCAAAATTGCAGAAGCCATTATGATCTTTAGAATGCAGAATATTTGGGTGGTGAACTGCTATATGTTGATGAATTAACAAGTATTTATTAAGTACTTTATTCCAGGACCTAAGCTAAGTATTGGAGATACAAATATAGTGAATGAAAAAAGCCCTATTTGTAAGGATCATGCATTTTAATGGAAGAACCAAATGTAATCTCTGCTACAGGCAGGGGATGAGGCTGGTAGAAAGCTTGAGCTCAGGGTTAAGCTGAATGGCTGTCCACACCAAGCTTACAAGTAATATCCTTCTCCCCCTTCCCTCCTCTCTTCCCCCCCCCCAGACTAATATAAAGCTCTAAAGTGTTTTGCAAACCTCAAAGCCTATCAAGTGGATTTGTATATTCACAAGTCTTACAAGGGAAAAAAATTCAGTCATCATTTTCATATAGAAATACTTTGTTCAAGTCACAGAGAATAACAAAATGGCTAACGTGAAGTATAATTAGAAGTAATTATCTACTAATTTTTCTTCCTTGCCTAGGTATCAAGAATGCATACATAATTTATTTTGTATACATTGTATACATTTGTATACAATAAATACATTATTTATGTTATACCTGACTTTGTATTACAGTAAACCATCACAGAGGGGTCTGTTGTACACACATATTGATTTGTAAATAATCAATGGATAGTGCTGTATTACTTATTAAGCCTAAGAACCTGGGAATATTTTCTA
Source organism: Myrmecobius fasciatus (assembly GCA_023553655.1). Taxonomy (NCBI): domain Eukaryota; kingdom Metazoa; phylum Chordata; class Mammalia; order Dasyuromorphia; family Myrmecobiidae; genus Myrmecobius; species Myrmecobius fasciatus. The sequence continues at coordinate 32,771 of JAJPUD010015030.1, forward strand.
TATACAATGAGTCAAAAGGTAAGAACAGTTATTCAAGCTAGCAGTACAACAACCACAGTTAAGTATAACACAGGAAATGACTAGAAGGAAATCTGCCCACTTAACAACAGAGCTCACATTATGCTGAAGAAAAAAAAAATGACCTTTGTTATTACTGCTGGAGGCAAACTATGTCAGGCAGTACTGGAAAATTTTTGTATGATGCCATTCAATAAACACTAGGCCTCCTTAGCATAGTTACTTATGAATTACTTCTGTTTTTCACTAGGAAGCATGTTTGCTTTTAAAATAAGAATTTCTGGGGGGTAAAATAAATGTCAATATCCTTCGATATATTTTGAGTGTCATAATAACCAGGGTATCAGGTGAGGTCTTTTGAAATTCTCCAAAGAGAATGATTCTCTTAAGACTGATCATAAATTACTTATCTTGCACATAATTTAACAAACTGATATATTAAATGATGTGGAAAAAATGCAAGAAAAATGATCACAAGATACCAGACTGTCCAAAAGATATATATTGAGGTAAGGATGAAGTGTGTCATATCTTCTGTAAGCTAAATTTGATATTATTTTGCTTGGATTAATGTAAAAAAAAGTTTAAAGAGATACTGGATGATGTAATATTAAGTTACTTCTGATTTTAAGGAACAATTCTGTAACAGTCTTAGTATTTAAAAACACATTAAGGTGCCTGGAATTTTCAATTAGATTTTTGACAGCTTTAACATTTAGTTAATCCATAAAAAAAGTTGGTTTCTAGCAAAGGGTTCTTTTCATAGAGTTGAAGTAGTAAACTCAAAGAGTTTCAGATTATTAAACCATATGAACCTAGGAAATTAAAACAAAAATGACATGCATCCTAAAAAGGTTTGAATGTTGTCCATTTAATATGGCTTCAGCCTCAAAAATGAAATCCTTTATTTTTACTGTAGAGGATACAAGATGGTATTCAATAGAGATATTTAATACTCTTCCCTAGGATTAGGAATAAGGTACATTTATATTTAAAATACAGAATTTCCATTCTTGAACTCCATCTCCTACATTATGTTGTGTTCCTACTCATCTTTATTAGATAAAAATGGGCCTCCTTTTGTACCACCCCTGCACCTTAAGAGATGCTAATTTTCATAAATTTAATTTTCACAAATTTAAATTAGGTTAAAAGTCTAAGCATGATTAATAGGACTGATCTAATAATGAGAATAATATATTTTTTTCTCTAAAATTAAAATACATAAAATATATAACATTTAAACTGTACGTCTCCAAATCATCTATTATTTAAATGAGAGTGATTAAATATTGAACTAAGGAAAATTCATCCTGAAATTCTTTTAGTAGTTCAGTCAGGAGGCAATTAATTGACCCTAGATTTTATTTATTTATTTATTAAAACTTTTTATTTGCAAAACATATGTATGGGTAATTCTTCAACATTAACCCTTACAAAGCTTTCTGTTACAAATTTTTCCTCCCTACTCCCCACCCCTCCCCCAGATGGCAGGATATCCACTACGTGTTAATTATGTTAAAATACTTGACAAATCGAATATATGTATACATATTTCCACACTTATTATTGTTGTGCAAGAAAAATCGTATCTACAAGAAGGAAATATCAGATAAAGGAAACACAATGCAAGCAAACATCAATCGAGAGCATGAAAATGTTATGTTGTGTTGACCCTAGATTTTAAAAAAAAGAAGCAATGTGCAGCCCATTAAACTTTAGATAAAATTAACTGTTAATAATTTTTCTCCTTATATCTTACCCCAAACTGTCCTTTTATAATTTCTACCCATAGTTCCTGGTTCTGCCTTCTAAAGCCAAACTATCAGTTTTATTTCCTTTCATAAAACAGACCTTAGACTATTATATATCAGCTACTATGCCTTAACCTCATCCTTGTATTTTGTTTTGATCTCTTTTTTGTTTGTCTCTCACATCTACCTTCTCTTATAACTACTTGAATACATGTTGCATTCCCACAAGAGAATCTAAATTCCATGAAGGTCATTTTTTAATCTTTGCATCCCCAGTGTCCAGCCCAAAGTAAGTATTTAATCAATGTTTGTTGAATTTAAAGATGTTGTCTGGTGTCAAGCCTTGTTTTACTAGATATAGGGGGTGTAGCTGAAATATCTGTCACCCTAGAGTTCTATAATCTGATTGGTTTGGGCTTTTTGGAATTTAAGATTAGCTAAAGGACCCAATGAACTACAGAAGCATATTAGTATAAAAAGAGAACCTGAAACTAGTTAAGTGACCTGAGAAGACCAGATAACTGGTTATCCAAAGGCCCAGTGTGTCCCACTTATCTCTGTAGCATACTGCAAATACTATGATGTTTCAGGACTATTGGAATATATACTTAGTATCTAAATTCTTGTATAGATAGGTAACCACTAAATAAGTATTTATGACTATTAATGGCATGTGACCCGATCTGTAAATTTTTTATTAATATTTGAAGTGAGGCAAATTTAATATACCACTAATAAGACAACTACTCTATAACCAAAACTTTTTAATAGAAACCATGATATGTAAAGACCACACAAAAAAACAAAAGAACCTACCCCTTAAGAAGCATAAATAAGATATGAGGATGTGCACTAATGTATTCCACTGTAGGACTTCGAGTACCTATTTGTCTTCTCAATATGTTGTTAAATATCTGGGTTACATCTTTTTTCCCCTGTTAAAGAAACAAACATGGCAAATTTAGTATGAAATTTTAAAAAGCCAATTGTACTTAACATAAAATTAATAATTCGTATTTTATCATCCTTATTCTTTGTATACTGAAATGTTCATGTTTGTTGATGATTGCTAAATTCCTAATGACATAAAACAAGGATAGACACTCAATAACCATGATTTTATTGGTATTATAAAAAAAAGAAACAAAAACCATTATATGTAAAATTATTCAAGAGTTCATGCTGATAATCGTTGTTCCCAAAACACAACTTTTTAATATAGTGAACGAGATAATCTAGAAAACAGAGAGATATAGAAGTGGTCCCTCTGTGGTGACCTTGCATCCATGACAATATAGCCAAGAGAAAATAGAAGAGCATAACTTGAGAAAAATAGCTGCAAACAAATTTTTTATTACTAATTTTCTCTTTTCTACATAATCAAGAAAAAGCTATAACAGATAACCTTGGCATCTTTGATGTCTGACTAAGTTCTAAGCACTCCACAAGGCCCTTTCAGCCACCACGGCCAATGGGACAAATTGTTCTCATCTGTCCATTCCACCCAGGGAAGCCTTCAGATGCTTGGGGTGGACATCCTTCCAAGTCACAATGAGTTTCAGATTCCACTGAAAATGATGAATCTTCACAGACTTCAATACACATATACATGGATGATCCTAACACACTAGACTAACAAAATCTCTACTTCAACTCCTTTGACTTCCATTTACACTTTACTTCAGCCACAGATCTTATCCCCAGTCAAAACAACTCCACCTATAAAGATGAGAAGTCAGAAATTCCCTTATTTGACCCAAATTTCTAGTCTCTCCATTCCTCCTGAGTCTTATCTTCACTGACTATGGCCTTAAGTCCTTCCATGACTTCCTTTTAACCCAGTCCTTTTCCTCCTTCTTTGATTTCTTTAAGTATAGACCTAGTAATAGTACTATTCTTTGGTCAAAGGGTATGCATGGTATGCATAGTCAATTAATTCAGGGGCATAGTTCAGACTTGTTTTCCATAAATTTACATCACCAACAGGGCATCAATGTACCTGTTTACCTGCAGCCTGTCCAAAGTTTGTCATTTTCCTTTTTTTTTTTTGGTCAACTTAGCCAATCTGATGGGTATGAGAAGGAGCCTCAGGGTTTGAGTGTCTGCTAGTTATTGAGTTGTTCTTTCCTTCTTTTCACAGCTCTCTAGATTTGTGGGGATTATTATTATTTTTTTTTTTTTGGTACTGGTTGATTTTTTTTTCTTTCATTGACTTCTCTATCCAGCTTTAGTCCCTGAATAGTAGTTTCATGCTGAACAACTAAGCAATCACTGTGTAAGTGCTTGGTAAATGCCGAACTAAATTAATAAAAATTATCATAAGATAATTATGACAATTTTAATCATTATCAATTTAATTCAAATGCCCCAATGGATCTATGACTCCATTGCTTTGCCTGTTTTCTTGAGCACTGTGGATTGCCATTCATACATATCTGCCCATCACGTGTGACTGCTGCTTGTGCCTTATCTAGTTGAAACCTTCATTTTCTTTTGACATTATAAAGGTACCAATGGAGTACTTCAAATGTTTATTTGACACTCACACTATGTTACTAGTCTACTTTGTATTCTAGCACACATTTTCCTGATGACAACCTTTACTTCAATACATCAAATTTTTTTATTTGTTATGTTGCAACTTGATCATATCCTCTACAAATCTCTCCCTAGCCCTTTTGTGTGACACTTATTTTTAACTTCTTGGAGTGTTCTATGACTCACAGTCATGTAATAACACCAGTAAAACATTGGCATTAAAAATATGCCTCTGTTTCTGAGGAAAGTTTGGGGTCATTAAAGGAGCTTTGTAATTTCTCAAAAGCAATAGTCTATTGTTCTCCTGTTTAATTCTGGGTCCAAATGACTGTCCATTTGAACTTTTGCCCCAAACATACATACTGATAGACAAGCTCTACAAATGCCCATTTAACACTATAATAATCTGGCAATAGACATTCTTTATCCACTTATTTTTCTTGTATGGGTAGTTAGGGGAAATTCTTGAGTAGTTACAGATCTGTAATGTTCTGGGGCTTGATACAACAAGCACAATCAATAGCAAACAATTGGAAGATGTTATTATCCATGGGGATTCCTACTTCAGCATGGACTTTGCACTAGACATACTCCATCATTGTGATCAACATCACTAGGGAGCTATAGCTATTTAACATTAATGATCAAAGAATTACTAAATAAGATTGTCACTGTTTTGATGGCTCTTGACCAATTTTGATTTAAACATGGGAGGCCCCTTGTCAGAAGAGATCTTTTTAACACTGCATTTTACTCTAATAAACCAAAAGCTTTTCATAATCCACAAATAATAAGCAATGGAATCTTGAATTCTCTACAACTTTCAGTTTATTGTGTGATAGTAGAGATATGGTTTATATTACTTCTGAAAACCTACCTTTTCTATACTAATAGTAGTATTGGGGAACCCCTTAATAGATATAAAGATACTCAAATATTTTTATATGAATGGGAAAGTACATATATAAATAAGTAAAAGCTGATATTTTTTTCAGTTGTTTTTCACTAATAAGATCTGACTTGGGAACTCACAATGTAACCAAGTACAGTTCCAGTACTCATGATGAGACATGCTATCCACTACCAGATAGAGATGTGATGTACTCAAAGGTACAAAATGAAGTATTTTTTTTAACATAGTTAAAAAGGGAATTTCTTTTGCTTGATTCTATCTATCTATCCATACATACATATATATATATTTATAAAGGTCCTTCTATGAATAAGAAAAAAAATGCTAAAACAGAGGCTAAATAGCAACTTAATAATGGAAAACAGACCATAACCATTTTATTTAATCAAGTATAAATAATATAATTATACCATATAAATGCATAAAACCATAAATGATGTATTTATACCATATAAAATACCTAAATTAACTGAATTGGTAACATAATAATCACAAAAAATGATATAGAAAAATGATTCAGTAGTTGAAGGATTAAAAAAAGATATAGCATCATAAAGTACTTCACTCTCTCCCTGCTGCAATCCATTCTTCTTAGGGATGACAAAGTGATCATCCTGGAACATAGGCCTGACTACCACTGCCACCACTCTCCTATTCAAATATTTTCAATGGTTTCCTATTGCTTCGAAAATAAATATGAAATTTTCTTTCTTTTTTTTATTAAAGGATTTTATTCACAAAGCATATGCATGAGCAATTTTTCAACATTGACTCTTGCAAAACCCTCTGTTCCAAATTTTCCCCTCCTTCTCCCCACCCTCTTCTCCATATGGCAAGTAGTCTAATATATATTAAATAGGTTAAAATATATGTTAAATCCAATATATATATATGTATATGTATACATATATATATATATA